>JAAAKE020168512.1:0-11591 GCA_010014785.2 Anisolabis maritima
GTGTCTCTACTCTACTTTGGACGTCATTTCAATCTTTGGGTTTTGGGGGAATGGGGAAAAGGGAATAATCTTCTAAACCCCCAGATGGGATTGTTTAAAGTTGTATTAAAAGAAATTAAAAAAACTTTTTAAAAATAAAAGATGGCTCTGAATTTCTTAGTTGAGGAGAGAAGGGGTTGTGGCTAATAATGCGTGACTTTTAAATAGTACATTTTGTCTATATTATTAACTTATGCATTTTTTATCAAATAACTTTTACATTGCATATTTTTTGATTTATATTGTATATTTATTCAGTTTTTGTTGTATATTTTTAGTCAATATTTTAATATTTTTTTACTTCATTTTTTACCTTTTTTAATTGTATAAAAACCCGGACTTTAGTGATTAGATGCAAATACTATTGAAATTATTCGAATTCGTGTTCTTAAATACCTATAATAAGTATAAGGAGCAATCCTAGACTAGGCATGTATCCAGAAAAATTTCTCGATGGCGCCCTACCTAAAATCTGGGCATTTCAGGAGGGGAGAGCAGGCAAATTTTTTGAATGAAACTCCCCGTAAATAGTGTAAGCGTCACTATTTGGAGGGAGGGGGGAGGAGGCGAATCGGATCCCCACCTCCCTAGATACGTCCTGTCTAGTACAATATGTACAATGTAGGCTGCCTTAATTTTCTTATATAAATCGAGACATAAACGCGGCTAATATATTTAATTTTATTAATTGCCAATTATAATTAGTTGCTAGCTCACATAGGAACTGGGATAACAGAACGTATTTAGAAGTGAAACAGATAATAGAGTTTCTAAGACAAATTATTTTTCATTTCTTAAACTCTCTTTCTCCTCAGAGCTTATACTCTACTATAAGTTTTTATATAGCTTTGATCTTAATAATAGGATGAATTGTTAACTTGTTGGTGTAGTAGAATGTTTATGAGAATTTTTAGGAGGATTTAAAAAATAATTTATATGTATATATATATAAAATTTCATCTCAGGATAAATGTTATATAAAATCATCAGATTTATTAACAGAGCAATCTTAAAGGTTTCAAATAATATCATCAAGATAGTTATATTAATAGCTATATATATATACAGTATATATTTGTTTTGTCATATTGTATTTGCCATAAAATTTATAAAAGGTGTTTTTTTTTTACATACTTATTTATTGTAAGGAGTATAGAAGATTGAAACTAGCAGCGTATCCAAGGAGGAGTTCAAGGGGGCTCTCTACTTAAAAATCAAAGATTATTGGAAATATATATAAGGGAAAAATTAATTAAAATTAGATTTCAACAAGAAACAATTGTAAAAGAGATCAAATAAATCGCAACATTTACTGAGCTCCAGCTCGGGGAAGCCCCAAAAAAATCCTGACTACGCTACTGGTAGAAACGTTATAATTAATTATATCAACTTGAACCAGAAATTGATTTCTGATAATAATGAATTTGTTTATTCCTTAAGAAAAATTATTAGATAAAAAGAAGAAATAACCAGAAAGATAGTTTAAATAAAATAAAATGAATTAGGACAAATTTTAAATATAAATAAAATGAACTCTTCTGTTTTTATATTTATAAGAAATTTAATTTTAAGAAAACAATGAAGAACTTGAATAGTTCAAATTCGAGAGAATAAATAACCAAATTAAAAAAAAAAAAAAAGGGCCTAAGACATCAACTAAAATTATTTTGTTTTTAATATAAAAATTAATTACTATTAATAAATTTCAAGGAAATTCAAATATAAACATAGAAAATACTTTTTCTTACTATCTGAAGCAATAAATATAAATATAAGCCTTAATTCAAGTTCTCCATTTTAGAGTAATATAAGTATTCTCAGATATATTTACTTTTTATTTAATATTTAAATGTATTCATTTATAATAAAAAGAAAGTTTGTATTCTGGAATAAAAAAATATCTTAAAAAGAACACAGAAAATTTTAATCATAAAATATAGTTTTAATTTTGGAAATAATTATATAATCCAAATAAATTAAATTCATTAAATTATTGAAAAAGTATATTTTTAAATATAAATATCTATGTGAATTTAAAAGATTCCTACATATTATAAAATTTAGCCTCTCTCCAATTTATAATACATTATATGTCTCCCAGAATATTAAACTTTTTATTGTAAAAAAAAAAAAAAATAATTGTAAAAGACAGTGGATGAAAGAAAAGAAAAAAATTCTCTATTTATGAAAAAGTCAATTTTAAATAAATATAAATATTTGGTGGATTTCATAGATTATTAATGGTGAGAATATTCCCAGTATGAGATAGAATATCTTTTTTCTTTTTGTATAAATATCTGATATACATAACTATCAGAAGATTTAAAAAATTGTTATCTTGTGCAAATTGATTCATATTGCATTGATGTACTGGCGGAGCTTTCAGGAATATTGGGTTTATACGAGTATATATAAATATTAGGCTGATGCAAAAACAAGACAAATGTGAATTCTTAAGTTGTTTTAAAATGCAATAAAACCACTCTATATGAAATTTTAGTCAAATATTTAGGGGACGCGCTGGTTATTTAAAGATTTGGAAAATAAAAAAAAAATTACTAAATTAAATTCAAATTCACTCCTATTTTTTTTCATTCAGATTTTTGCTGAATATACTGTTGTTCGAAATATTTAAATAATTAAATCAACCCTTTTTTTTTAATTTCATAAATCAGAATAAAAAAAAGATTTAAAATATCCTGGGGCAATATTATCTTAGAATGCCAAATACACCTAAACCTCTTTTTATCTAAGAATTTTTTACACGAATTCGAATGTCATTGAATTGGAATATCAAAAATAATTTTTAAGGCGATATTTATTCCATGTTTACACGATTTACATAAATGATTGGGCACAAACAAAAAAACAGCAGTTGGAATTTGGCTTCTCGTATCAACTTAGGAAATTCTTGCGCATTTGATTTATAAGAAATTCCCCGAATTACATAACTAACTGTGCATAAAAAGATCTTAGCACTTGGAAACATTGTGAAATAGATCGACAACTCCTGTTTTGGGGATGTGATTCTATTTTCAACTAGCACACTAGCACTGCCATGCAAAAACACGGTGCAGAGCGGTGCCTAATAAACTCATTCTTTGAAAATTACTACTAGTCCTCTGGTAATACTGGTATTGCTTATATTTCAGGATTTGATCCAATATTCACTTTTTCTATGGATCAAATAGGTCTTTTTTACGAATAATTTTTAGTGGAAAACTATATAAATTAAATAGATTAAATTATCGCTCAACTAAAATTTTAAATATAATTATGTATGTGTGGATTTAAAAGATCCCAAATCCAGAGAAAGAAAGAGGATATCAACAAGCGAAACACAGGTTGGAGAACATATTCTTGCAAAAATCAGTAGCCGATTGGCATCTTGATGAGAGTTGCAAAGAACATCCTGAGTAAGAAGAAAGTAAGCAAGTTTTCAACGATATTGTTCAAAGGGAAATGAAATTGATTGAGACTACAACTTATTGTAGTACTTTCCAAAGACGAACAGAAGAAGCAGTACTTACTCCAAGATGTCGCCTTTGGAGCAACAGTAAACCTTGTGAATATTTTTGAACTACATAACATTTAAAAAAAAAAAGTGATATGAAAGGGTCCTGGGGAACTTGTAAGTAGAGATACGCCTTCTGTATTGCCAGGGTGTTAAGGATTTCAGCAAATTTTTAACTGACCGGCGCCTTCTATAAATATTCGAATTTTGATTTAAAATTTCATACATGGCGTTTTTATGAAAATTTAAATCAAATGCTATTTCAAGGATTTCACATTAACAAATATTTTACCTCCCTATTTTGCATCACTCTAATATATTATAAAGAACAAAAATTTAAAAACAAAAAGAACATTTAATAAATATCATAATATATTGAGATATATTTCATTTTGTATTTTTGTACTATAGTTATTATACATTTTTTTGAAATTACACCCCCTGGGGTAATTTTAGGGTCAAGCACCCTCAGGCTGCGCCAATGCATTTTTGACAATATTTGTTTTATTGGGGGACGGTGAGTTTATTTCCGGATATATTTCGAAAACATTTACTAAGAGCTGTCCCATTCAGCAACTAACTTTAATTCATTCCTTTTAAATAGTGTATAATGAAAATGTTTTCCATGAAAATTCAATATTTTTGTTCATCTAAATGTATTTGATAATTTTTTGTTTTCCATTTTAATAAATGTTTGTTTAAATCGTTGCAAGTCTATTTCATTTCATTATGATAATTTGGCAACGAGATTCACTGAATTTTTAGGATTTTTAGTGTTTTTGAAGCCTCAAGTTATTAAAAGGAGTAAAAGTTTCCATATTATTCTTATTTGAAAAATGTGTGATTAAGAGCCTTCTGTTCAGCCTACCCGTTCACAAAGGACTGTTAATAGAGTTGGATTATTTCATCCTAAGATGACCTGGTATATTATTTCTGGACTTGAAGGCAATCACTTCTGAGGTAAAGCGTAGAGCTATTCTTATTATTAGTTTATCATTTTAGACAACCTCTATTCTAATTAATCTTTGTAAACTGAAAAATCCTTCGGAAATACCTTAGAAAAATTTAATTGAAAAAATGCAAATTAATTTAGCAAAAGTGTCATTTAAATATATGGAAAGAGCAAATTTCTTTTCTTTTCCTAAAAAACAAAATGAATCTCTAATGTATTTAGGCATTAATTTATCGAAAAAAGCCGTAAAATGTGTATTTCCGCCTGATTTTTATGAAGATACTTCAGTTTTTGTTGCTTCATTAAAAAATTTAAATATTAATACTGGGACATCCAAAATTTCTACCTTCCTCGTCCACCAGAGGTATTTGCCTATTCTTAGTAAATAAATGCAATAATAAACATTAAAAATATTTTATGATAAACTCTCTTTAATTCTATTTATCAATATAATCAAATATACTAATATATATTAGAGGCGTAGGAAAGTGGGGCTCAATAAATTAAAAATTAAATTAATCATACATTTTAATAGAAAACTTTCTTAAATAAAAAAATTAAACCCTTAGATTTATTATATATATTATTTATTATCTTTCTTTTTCTTTATATTTAGATCTAGATATGTATTTTTAGGTGAAATAAATTATGAAATCCTTCCCAGAATTTTTTAAATAGCTACGTTACAACAATTATTCTTTGTACATTGACCCTTGACAATTATAAAAAAATTATATCTGTAATTTAATATTTGAATCTCTTCAAATAGAGAGAACATCTGCCGAGAGAGAATTGAAATAGGAAATCCTTATCGAGAAGGACCTCTATTACTGGTCGACATAATTTCCGACGTTTCTTTAAAAAAAAGCAAAGAAAAGATTTTTGTAGTGATTCCGAAACTGTGATCAGTTTTACTTTATCATGTAGACAAGTTTTTATTTTTTACTTTTTACTCAAATTGCTTATTATTCTGTTTTATTTTATTTTCTTATATTTTAAAATAATTATTTTTCTATTTTAATAAATTTTTTTAAGCATGGTATATATAGACTCAGATGTATATAATGAACCGGGTAAATCTAAGGCTTAGATTATTTGCAACTTAGCCTAACTCTCCAAAGAATTAAAATAATTTCAACAAAAAAATAAAATAAAGTATTTACTTAATTTTTTTTCATTTAAAATAATTTATGTTAAGGTTTATAGTTTTTTTTTTTTTTTTTTATATTTTTTTAGGTGAAGTATAGAATTTCATTCATCAAGCACTTGCTTCGTTCCAGAATATCTCAAGAGAAAAAGCAACAAAAATGTCATCTTTCATTCTCCAAAAGACCTTCAAAGAGCAGAAACTTGAAGGTTATTCAAGACGAACAATTAGCAAAATACTTTATATGTCAAAAACATTTTTGTCACTACCACGCAAAATTAGGAAAGGGAAAAAAATTAATGTTTAGTGCTTGCATTTACCTCCTTAATTGAGTGAATCGGAGAAAGTGATTGTTTGCCCGAAAAAGTCTTGAATTATCCTTTACTTTGCACGAAGCATCTACCCCAAACGAAAATAATCCAGAAACCATCAAAACTTCTGATTTTGGTCATAGTGTTCTCGGAATATAAATAGTGAGAGTAGCGTAAAAACGGCTGTATTATTTCTCAAAACTTCATTCAACGAGTTATCCAGCAATATCTACCAACTATCAACAAATTAAATCCTTTCCAAGCACTTAAAAGGTAATGAATTGATAAATAAATATAATTATTTAATTAAAAAGTCATTCTTATATATTTCAGTGTGCCATTGAGGTCAATTTTTTGTTCTCTGGAATTTTTCCTAGAGGTTTTGAAAATCATAGCATCAATAAACATTGAAGATATAAAAAAATAGGTAAATTTTACGTTTGGGATCATCCAAAGTAGAATAAACATCAGTGAAATTAGCTGAAATATAATATCAAATGTATTTATTCATGTATGTCATTTCAAATAATAAAAACTTTTCATTATATAATTAAATTAAAAATTAATTATTTTAAAAGGTTAATTTTTACAAAAAACTTAAAAAATTATATATATTTAATAGTAGTCAGTTATTATTGTTAGAGGCTGATGGTAAAAAAGAAAGCCCTTGGAGACAATATTTTTAATAATATACTCCATATAACCACACGACACTCACTATAATTAAAAGGAAAAGAATATATGTATAAATACATTGTTACATCATGTGCAATTATACATGACAACTTTAGGCTTGATCATAAATAGCCAATAAGTGACTGAAGATGGACCAATAAATTTTGTCCGAAACGTCTCCTTTCGGTTTTTGGCATCAAGGGCTTCTTTTTTGCTGCAATCTGCCTTCTACTTCCTTTATAAAATTATATATATTTTTGAATCTATTTTATATAAATTGATTCAATTTGAGGCACTGCAATTTATTGAAAATAACATTCTAGTTAAGAGATTCGGTTCTATTCGGTTCAGTATTCGTCCCTAACGAAATTACCAAAAATGTTGAAACTGAACAGAATAAAAAAAAAGAACTCAAATGAGCTAGCCGAACTGAATCGAACCAAGGTAAATATTTTTTTTAAACTAAAGAGAACCGATTTTATTTTCCCAAAGGTTGTTCTAAATATAATCCCTCTCGCCTGATCTGGCCACTAACCCTTTAATTGTGTTCAAATTAGTTGAGTTTAATAAAAACTTATTAATAAAAAATAATTGAGTTATTCACCTTCAGAAATTAAGTGAACTTTTAATTTGGAACAAAATGCTTTAATTAAAATCTTAAATACTGTTGTAAATTAAAACTATAAATAAAAATGTATCTAGAATGGAGATCTTCTCTTTCTCCAAATAATACCCATCTGCAGACAACACCTCGCATGGATCAACATGGAGGAAATGAAGGTACCATCTATCTTTAAAAGATTGACTTAAAAAATAATTACTTAGGTGATCTTAATATTTATAACTTTAATTGAATCTGAATTACTTGGGCAAAAAACCCCCAAAGCAGCCAAATTTGTAAGAAAAATTAAAAAATATTCCTATTTCTATTAATTTTTTCACAGTGATATGAAATTGCAAATCCGGCACTTTTACTTGCGTATTTTTTCTAAATAATATATATATATATATATATTAACTTGAGACAAAGTCCACCTCCGTCATCCTTTGATTACTTTTATAAATGATATGTTTATATTCTGCCTATATTAATAATTTATTTATATTTGTTATTTTAATTTATTTAATTAAATAAATTTAATTTAATTTTTTCTTTTAGAGACTTATTTTCAGTTATATTTATGAATTTCATACCAATATACATGGTGTTTCTTGTTTAGAAGAAGCTGCATTTCATTAAAATTTATTAAAAGAAAAACTAATACTTTAAATAGAACATATAATACTTAATAATAATATTTTGTATATTCTGAGTGGAGAGGAAGGGGGCGATTCGACCCAAATTCCAACATTGAACTGATAATTTAATATTAGTAGGTATCTTTCTTCTTCTTTGCTTGATGTCAATACTGTGCAAACGGTAAAGACTAGGAGGGTGACATGTTTATCAGCTGTAATCCTGATGAGAGCCCAAATAAAATTTTATCTGAAAAATATAAATTTAGTGAATTTCCTTGTCCATTAATTAATAAGTCAATGAGTATTTATAAATATTTAGAGAAAATAAAAAAAAAAATAAATAAATAAATAAATACCTGACCAGCAAGCCGGATAAGGAAAAACAGGTTAGTGGCCATATTCCCCGAGCAAATTAATTGATATTTTTAATGAGTGTTAAATTTCTCTTTTTGGGGTAGAGAGGCAATTTTCTCTTCTTCCGCAGCTGCATTTTTTTGATCTGAGTGAACATGGTGAGAATATTTTTTATTAATTAATCATTATATACTGCTCATCCTCAATGCAAATTATAATTTCGTCTATCTCTTCAAATAAATGAGCGGGGTAAAAATAAATCAAAAATAAAATAAAATCCAATTCCCCATTTTTTAAAATCTTTACTTACATATTCCTTTCAATAAAATCAATACATTTCCTTAATTTTGAATGCTTCACAAAGAAAATTAATATATATAATGACTCCAGGCAACCATTTTAGAGGTTACCTATCATTATTTTCAGATGAATTTCTCCTGTTGACCGCCTCATTGGATGATCCTGGAGATTTTAAAATATTCAAATTATTATTTTATAATAAATTTTGAATTAATAAATCCAAAGAATACAAAACATTAGTGAAATTAGCTGTAATATTAAACAAAATGTATTAATTCGTACCTGTCATTAAAAAAAATAAATAAATAAACTTTTAATTATATTAAAAATTAAAAAAAAAAAACACTGACCGACAATAAAAAACGCAACACCTAATTTTTTTTTGTTATTAATATTTTAATTTTATATTTATTTTTGAATAAATAAAAATCATTTATATAATTTCTAGGATTTTAAATATAAGAATTTTAATTAAAGTTTAAAAATGTCACTTTAAAGTTTATTTTTTCAAAAAAGTTCTAATATAAGTTTAAAGTGTCACCCTTAATTACCAAATAATCACCAAACGGCTCATCTTTTAATGATTTTTCGCAACTGAAATCACAAAATTTAATTTTCGGGAGAAAATTAGATCACTTTAGCATCGTGTATTACCACCTCTGGATTTTATTACCGCTTGTATCCTCTCCGGCAAGCTTTTGATCATTTGAATATTTTCTTGAGATAATTTCTTAGATCAAGGAGGTTCTCAGGCATACATTTTCTGACATTTCTGCCCAAAATATCCCATACATGTCAATTTGATTGAGATCTGGGCTTCGAGGAGGCCAATCTAAGATTTTGATTCCCTCTTCATGCATGTATTTTTTAACGATTGTTGCCGTATGAGGGCGTGTATTATCTTGCATCAAGAGAAAATTGTCTTCACTAAAGGAAGCAAAAGGACATGGTTTTCAAGGACCTCGTCAATATATCGCCGACCCGTAAGAGCCCCATTCTCTATGAAAACCAGATCTGTTCTAGCCTCTAGATTGATTCCACCCCATACCATTTCAGATCCCACATTGAATGCTTAAAGAAAAATTAGTTGGGTAATACCGTTCATTAGTTCTCCTCCATATTCTTTCTCTGCCATCGGGTGATTTAAGGGCGTATCTGGACTCATCCGAAAAAAGAACTGCCTGCCAGAGTCCAATCTCGATGTTGAAGAGCAAATCGAAGGCCAGCAGATCGATGTTTTTGAGTAAGTTCGGGCTCAATAGCTGGTCTTCTACGGAGGAGATTTTCTTCTTTTAGTTTTCTACTAACTGTCCTTTCACTTATACTGGCCCCAATGGCCCGTTCGAGGCGGTTTCGTGCTTCTACGGCGGTTGTATGACGATCCCACAAAAAATCGAATGTCTTTGACCGATGTTGATCTCTTTCTACCTGAACCATGTCTTCTGGAGTAAGTACTAAGTTCTCTAAACCTTTGATAGGTTCTTTGAATAGTAGAAACATTAACATCCAGCACTTTAGCTACATAACGTAAGCTTCGTCCGTCTTCTACTAAAGCTATTGTTTTAGCGGCTTCTTCTCGATTTAAAGGCATCTTTATATAATGAAATTTTTATTAGAAAAGAGAAAAATAAATAAATAAATTGCAACTGCATTATTTAAAATCCCTTTTAATAATTGAAGTTATACATTGTATCTATTGAATAATGAAATTTAACAAAATTTGATATTTTGAAAGATTTGTAATTAAATTATTAATAATATAGATTAAAAGTGTTTATAGATATATAAAATGATTTTAAAAATGATATAAATGTTTTACCTTTGTTAAAAAATTGATATTATAAAAGTAAAACCTTAAAAATAAATAAAAAATAGGTGTTGCGTTTTTTTTGCCGGTCAGTTTATTAATAATAATATATATAATATTTAGTTAAGTAGAATAAATACATTTTGTATAAAATAAAAATTAATTTTTTTAAATAATTTATATAATTTATATAATTATAATATAATTAAATGTTTATTATTTTTTGAATTGTAGGCTCTAATCCTATCGGCACTAATAAACAAATTTTTACTTTTGTTTATCTCTAGCTAATATTTCTCAGCTAATTTCACTAAAGTTCGATAAAGTTTTGATTTCTTTGGAATACCACTTTTTAAAAAATAAGTGTTTTATTTAACCCAAAGTTAATTTTAAGTGATAATGAATTAATAATATTAGATTATATTAGAGTAAAATTCTTAAGCTATATATATTTGATCACTTTTCAAAAAATTATTTTAACAAAAAGAAATTTAATAAGTATTTTTCATTTACTTTAATAAAATATAAAAAAAAGAAATCTACTTACGAATGAAATGACAGTTTTAGGTTATGCTGAACAGATTTTCTTTTTGAATTGTTACTCTATAAAAATTGCTTGATCCTATCATTTGTAGTTATGTTATGTTTATTAAATTAAAAGATCAATAAGAGATATAAAGATCTAAAACTTTAATACGAGAAAATAAATTTAAATGTTAAAAAAATTAACCGCGATAAGGTAAAAGAAATACTTTCGTATAATCTTTAGCTGCGACTGCAAGTGTGGCACTATCTATCTACGGATTCTGGAACCTCGTGACATACTTGAAAACAAGTCAACCCCCTGGACTGAAAGCCAAATTTGCCTCGTTTGTTTGACACAGGGGGTTCTAACTCATAGGATATGACAGATTTAGAAAATTTAAAAAAATAAATGAAATAGTCGAGTATAAACCTATAGTATATTTCAATAAAAAGTATAATAGTGTATATAGTCCAAAAATGATATTTTGCTTAAACTAAAACAAATGATGTTTTAGTGTGAATCGTGGTCATAATTTTTAGTTTAGAACGAAGCTTTTCGGTCATGACCGAAAGTCACTTTTGGTCAAACAATTATGTGAACACACCTTAATTTTGATCAACACGAAAACGCGCCTTTAAAATAGCCACACCTACCGTATTTGGCGCTCATGACAAATGGGGGGGGGGGGGGGGGGAGAAAAAAAAATTTTTTATATAAAAATAATTTA
>JAAAKE020168523.1:0-11591 GCA_010014785.2 Anisolabis maritima
CCATATCAGTGCTGATGAGCATTATTTTATCTATATACACCTTACATATGTTATATATAATTTTATATTGTAACATATAACAACTCTATCTGCGATTTTAATGTCTTAAACATTGAATCTGCATATACTACTCTCTAATGACTGATGATGGCTTTATCTAATTAAAGCCGAAACGTTTCATTTTTTGGGAGTTTTATTTCGATAGGCCGACTTCCTCCCTTTTCACATATCACTGATTTGTGTACAGCCACCCATCTCATCGTGAAGATTTATTATAACTAAATTCACGTTGCTCCAAATTAACCTCACTTGTATTCTAAATTCTTAAAGAATTAAACTCTTTTCAAAAGCAAATTGTAAATCAATCAGAGATAATAAGACACCTCCCAATCAGGCTGACCAGGTTAATTTTTTTGCGAATGCCTAAGTTGGACTTTGATTAAGACACTAAATGGCGGCTACGAAAGTATTCTTTGACAGATGTTGTAAAGGGAACATTTTATAAACTTTGTTTTTTATTATAAATATTAAATCTATCCCTTTTACTTGAAAAAAATTTTATATCAAAGTGCAAATATCATTCATTCATTAAATCCTTGTCAAGGGGTTGGAAACTTTTCGAAATAAAGTGAGAATTTGAGGTTATATTTTTATCATTGTAACAAAAGGCAATTACTGTTACAGGTTAAATTTATTAGATAAAACCCCTTTTTTTTTTACATATTTATTAATACCCACACCATAAATTTAACGCTCAAAAATTCAACGAAAAAATATGCAAAAATACAATTATTATTTATGTTTTAAATGTAACTATTTTCAATGTTAAAAAAAAATATTAAGAAACATTATCCTATAAAGCTGTGAAATTTTAACCTCATATTTAGAATTTCCAGTGTCTGCTCTTTTTCGAGTGGAGAAATTTTTCATTTTTAAATTGAAACAATAAATTAATATTTACAGCACGAATATGGCGGACTTATCTCTTTACAGTTCTACTTTGATCGAAAATATTTCCTAATTAGTCTTTTTTCTCATTCAAATACCCAATTTCTGGTTGAATAGGAAAGTCTTCAACGCAATAAAATTTTTATTAAAACAAATGAGTCCAATTGAGATTACAAAATTTGTTTCATTTAACGTAATAATAGTTACCTTTCATCATCAAATTTTATTAACTATTTTTAGCCAAATTAGCTTTGCGTTTAAAAATTAGCTTTGAAGGCTTTCTAATAATATTCTGACATCATCATTTAAAGAGAGAGAGAGAGGGGATCTTACTAATGATATCTTCGCTACCTCTGCTCTGAGATCATAAGATTTTCCCCTCTTAATAAAATGAGCAAATATTTACTCTCTACTGCTTTGTTATTTTTATATTATTTACAAAGATTTTGACAGATGACAATTTCCCTTTTACGGAATAATATTTACCTACTAACCAAGTCATGTGATTTCATTACTTATTTTAATATTTGTTGACTTAGATTAGATGAATATAAAGGAGTGGAAATTTTATCCCGTTTAGACAATGTTTATTAATTTCGAAAGCAAGAGCTAAGCTTGTCTCTTCGTTCATCTTTTACCCTAACAAATTTTGTCTCTTCTTCATTGGGTTGAGTTGTTTTCCATGAAAAATAAACTAGAGAGAAATTTATTAAAATAAATAAGTAACAAACCACAAATAAACCCAAAGAATACTTTATTAGTACATAATTAAAGAGATGTAGAATATATATGAATTATATAGAAGAGAAGGTAGCCTTTGGATGCTCAATAAAAACTCAAAATTGAGCCGTTTCGAACGAGGTATAACATTATTTAAACCAACTGGTTATCAGATAATTATTATTCAAATCGACTAAGATTTAACAGATATAATATAATATGTAGAAAGAGGATTGCAGCAGGAATATTATTTCCTTTACTCTCGGGAATTTCACTTGTTGGTAATTCAAGTTTGATATATTCATTAATGACAATATACATATGAATTTGCATCATTTGTATACAACAAACTTTATTTATACTACATGTGTCCCTATATAGACATTTATAGCTGAGGTGGCACGGTAAATCTCTACCGAAACGTCCCGAACAAAGAGTATTTGTAAATGGAGGCTTTTATTCCTGTCTGCAATTCTCTTTCTATAACATACGAGTATATAACAATGAAAAGTCCCGGGACATCACCGACCAAATACTTTCATTTGGCCATTGTTTTATTTAGGCATCTAAGGCCATATATACTTTTAAATGATACACAATATATTTATTTATTAATGATACAAATTAATATTTATATCCTCCAATTGATTTAAATAAATTTTCAACGGGACTGATCCCACACCTCTTGGCTTTTAAGGTTATCAATACTGACAATGTCAATATCTCTCGTTCGGGGGGGGGGGGGGGGGGGGGGGTCGGGGGGTTTGACTTGGAAGGGTATGTTGGTGGAATCAGTCTATGAACTATGCCCACTCAACTATTAGCGGTGGTGTTTTTGGAAGAAAAATGTTACATCTTTCACTATGAACTGTGTAGCATAAAAAAAAGCTTGACTAATTGAATTTTTCCATCCCATATTAAAAAATATTTAATGATTCGGTAATGTAATGTTAGTCTTTTATTTACGTTAATCTCTATTAAATAATTCTACTTTTTATAAATTATAAAGGCTTCATGTGGTTCCGTTAAAAAGATTCTTGACCTTCGCGGGAGAAATTATTTTTTGAAAGGAGATGACTCAGGTGGGAATTCCGAATCCGGAAGTAATGATAATGACTCAAGTGAATAAGTATCAAGATTCGAGAGAAAGGAATGCAAGATACTTGAAACTGAAATCAAGTTAGGGGAGTCAAGATGATTTCAACTCACTTTCGAACACAAGTCCCGCCATGCTTTGATCATGACTCATACAGCTGGTTGTTTGCTCCAGATCACAGGATTTCCGGATTCGAAACGATGATCAAAATGTCATCTAGCGCTCTGATAAGTGTATAAATTTTCTTCTAGAGAAAAGAAAAATCCAGCAAAATCTTTGTTGTCAAGTACGGTCAAGCAGTGCTGAACTTTGGATGGGTGGCCCGGAAGGACAAGTCTGTTGAACATCCGCCGGAAATCATCGATATTTAGATATTTAAAAGCATTCCAATCTAAAATTAGTAAGATCTAAATGGCCTCTGAAGGCCAAAGAATATAAAATAAAATAAAATAATAGTTCTAGTTATAAAAATAATTTCTATTTTTCACCTAAAAAAAAGAATATGCAAATTATTAATAAAAATTTTTAATTTGCAAAATTTTGTTGTCATTTTTGTCTAAATAATTTAAAATTACTAAGTTTTGTCCATGTTGAAAAAATTTCCTCTATTTAAAAAAGTCAAAATTTTGTTGGTATTTTTCGCCCCGATCCCCCTTTTTATTTTTCACATCAATCCAAAATTATTTAAAAAATAATACCGTGAAAATAGTAAATAGTAAAAAAAATATTAGTATCTTCAATTTTTTTTGTCTTTTCAGCATTTAAGGCTTTATAAACATATATCTGATAAATATATATTTTTAATTATACAATATAAGTGATCCGTACCAAATGAATATTTGTCTATTAACTAAATATTGGAGATTTTTCCAATAGAAATAATATTTTTTACTAAATGTTATTTGAATGAAAAAAGAAAACTAGAATTTCTCGAAGAAAACCTAAAAAAAATTTGGCATCACATTATACAGAAAACTCTGAAGTAAAAATTGGTTGGGCAAAAGTAAAAAAGTCGAATTATATTTTTCTAAACATGGTCCAGGGAAAATTGCACCGGACCTGTCCCCTTTTCTCCTAACTAAATTCTAATACCGTTCGTGACTATACATTAAAAAAGGAATATCTAAGTCTCCAGATGGGAATGTATTGATATTAAAAGGGCCTTTTTTGCTTTTACAAGTAAATATTCATGTATAATTGATAATCGAACAAAAGCTTAATGGATGTGAAGGCCCTTAGAGTTTGGTTTTGACCTGGATCGGGGAGATCAGACCGCAAACTACGATGATTAGTCATAGACCCACCTGTCGAATTGTATTGATCTAAGAAAAAACCTTCAAATTATTTTGTTTCCTTTCTATATTTTTCTATATAAACTACGAAAATGATTTTTTAGATCAAAAAATTTAAAGGTATTCAAGGTTGAATATATCTTTGTCAATTTCTTATTATTCTAAAACTTAAATCTAATATTTAAAAATTTAATTTTTTGTTGGTATAATATATAACTAGACAATGCTATATTTCGCCCACCCTCGTGCAGGCTGCTGCCATGGCAAAGAATTTAATCTCATTTTGGAATAATTATTAAATTATTATAAAATTTATATACAGAAATATTATATTTAATTATTTTTATTGATTTCCAATAATTTTCATTAAAATATTTTCTGTTGAAACTGAAGAATGTAGAGCATAAGTTCAACATCATTAATATTTAATTTATCATCATTCAGCCAAAAACCGCATTTTTTTCACCTCACACGACCAAACATTATTTAATAGCAATATGATACCACTTGTCCAATCCCTTAACTAACTTTTAATTGATTTTAATTACCAAGTATTTTCTTTTTATATGGTAATACAATGAGATATTAAATAATTAAATATTAAAAATAAAAAAATAAAACAAACCAAACCGCACATTTATAAATATTTTTGAATATTTAAAAAAAAATTTCTAATTAAATGAAGACAATGAACATATAGATGGAATATTTAAATTATATTAAAATTAAATTTAGATTTGATTTAAAATTTAATATGCATTAAAATAAAAAAACATTTGGAAAAAAATTGGGATTTCGAACTTTCAAAAATAGAAAACTAAACTTTCAAAAAATTGTATTTGCCCTTTCTTCCCAAACAGATATCGTGGCAAGTGCTCTTGTCCTTTTCTTAAAACAAAACACTTTCACCTACTTAAAAATCCTTCAAATGATAGAGCATAATACAGTGGATATCGAATTGATTGAACCCGACAGCTATTTGTATACTCTTAATAAAATAGCTAACAATTGTAAGAACCATATTTTTATCAACTTTAAATTTTATTTGTTGCCAAAATTTTTAATTTGTTTGACCTTTGTTTAAAGAAAATGTGTCAACATGAACTAAAGAAGATTAGGAGGAATATTACGCCAATAATTAGTATTATATTCTATAGAAATTGAAAGTTTTTCAATCAATTTAAAAAACGTTAAATATAAAAAGAAACTATTGTAATAAATTTATATTAATATATTGAATTCAACCATTATAATTAATTTTTTATTAGAAACCTAAAAATTGATGGAAAAAGAAAGTGTTAATAAAATAAATTTTATGGGATCTAACACTCTATTCAATTTTATAGAGAAACAGCTGGAGACCTGTCAAATAATCTTTGTCATTATTTTATTATAGTATTTATTTTTTTAATTTCTAAAAAAAAAAAATGAATTTTGTTATAAGATCTTTAACCTTTATGATTTTTTTTTTTTTTATTAATCAATATTCGTGGTTATTAAAGGTCAAGATTCTCATTTAAAGAAACTTTTTTCATAAACATAATAATAATTTTACTATAATGTATATATATTATTGTGGTTTATCAGTTAAAAAATAAATAGTCTTAAGCTTCGTTTTCTTAATAAAAAGCGCTGAGAGAGGACTGAATTTTTAAATAAGGCAACTATATGACATAGTTGAACAGTTATTTCTTCAATTTTAAAAAATTAAAACAATAATCCTCTTATATATTTTGTGAATAAACAATAAGCGGATTACACCCACTCTATATTATAATTAAATAAGAGTAGAAAAGTAGAATGAGAAAATAAGTACGTTAAATAATAAATAAACAAGAAGATGGAAACAAGTTTATTCTTTGTTTTGAATTCCATTTCAATAAAGTATCCTCAAAGTAAGCCATGTTAGATTCCCAGAATAAATCGTCTAAACAAAAGTATTTTTTTATACAGGCCTTTAAAGTAACTACTTTTAAAATAGAGTAGATTAATTGCTATAGATATATAATGTAATCCATTCCAGCAAAAAAAAAAGTAATATTTTATGTTAAAAGATTTTTTTCTTTATTTAAAAAAAAGGATCAGATAATCCGTTTGAATAAAATTTCCTCAATAGATTAAACCTTCTTAAACCTAAAAGACATAAAAATATTTTACCGATAACCAGCAAAAGACGAATTTATTCACCCTATATATATTGGTAAAATTTTTTGTCTTTTAGGTTTAAGAAAGGTTTAATCTACCGAAGAAATTTTATTCAAATGGTGGAATGGGATTATCTGATCCATTTTTTCTAAATAAGGAAAAAAATCTTTTAATATAAATTATTACTTTTTTTTGCTGGAGTGCATGACATTATATATCTATAGCAATTTATTATTATATTATATATTATATATTTATAGCTATTAATCTACTGTATTTACTTATAATTTATTTTATTAAATATATAATAAATAATATAATATAATAAATTATAATTAGCTAGTAAGTTTCCATAGGGTGAATTCGTTCATTTTGCTTGCGAGAAGATAGGTAATCCAAATGACCAACTCAATAATAGATTTTCGATTAATTATTTCATAGTTCTTCTTCTATAGCAAACTACTCAAGTTGTTTATTCTCCCTAAAAATTAACAATTAGCATTAGGGACATCTTTAGAGCTCTGGAGCAATTACTCGCAATAGTCATTAGTAACTTGGCATTTGCATGCCTTTCTTCCAGTAAGCAAAAAATGAATGAATTTATATATATACTCCTTGGTATGTTTGTGATTAAGTCAGTAAACTTGTTACAAGCATGTCAGCTGAATTCGTAATTTTTTTTTTTTTTTAATTTTTAGATATATTAAAGGCATTATTATTCAATATAAATTGCAGGTGCTCTTAAGATTTTCTAAAAGTAAATTAATTTCAATAATAATTCTACTAATAAGGTAATTGAAATGATGACCCATACCTTTTAAAAAGTGGATAAATTTAATTGAAAAGGATACATAAATGCGATCCTGGACGTATCTTATCCGTAAGTTGCGATTGACACCCGTCTCGTCCATTTCCGAGAGCTGTGTCATATCTGCGACGCCCATGTCGTTGGCAGCGGCCGACTCTTCTACAAAAAATAAACATCAGCATAGTCATCTAATGGGAAAAGATTATCTAAAGACATCACAATTTCTTATGAAAATATTGTTTATTGATCCTTTAGCCTTCATGTAGTAAAGCTCTTTAACAAGCATGTTCTCAAAACATTTCAAACCAATTGAAAATGAAAACTTCTTTTACTTAATAACAATATTAATAAATAAGTGGTCGACAAAAATTTTTTATATCACGAGCTGCATAGCCCCCCTTCGGTATTTACTTAGACGTATAAAGCTCTTGCATATTCACTATATTAATTTTAAAAAATAAGCTTTTATTAAATGAATTTTTAAATTTAAATGATTGAAAAATAGCCTGAGAAGATATCGTTAGTTGAATGATAATCATTTGGAGATTGTCAAAAAAAACTTCATGAAGCTGAATATACAAAATATTTAATTAATAGGTAATTACTTTACCCACCCACACAATGATATGTATTGATTAAAATTATAATTAGGAGTTTTTATGAGATAATTTGATGTTAAAATTAATCGGATACTATTGGGGTCAAACCAACTTTGTAACAAAAAAAAAAATTGTAAAATCAGAGAAAAAAATTTTTGTTATATGATTTTTCTTTGGTAATAGTTATTAGTTTTCAAGCTCAAAGGAACGACATGAGTAAAAAAGTTCATCACATGAAAAATTTTACTACACGGTTGAACAGTTAACTAGAACCTAGCTCCCACCCCGTGGCCGAGTGGTCAAAGATATTGATTGACATTGTGAGTATTGATAACTTTCAAAAGTCAAGGGGTATGTGTTCGGATCCCAGCAATCTGTTGAAAATTTATTTTCATCAACTGGATACCAATTGGTATAAATAACTTGGATAACAAGTATCGTAAAATGTTTTAAAATGTTATAAAGCCCAAGATACCGAAAAGGCCTTTAAAAAAAAACTAGAACCTTAATTATTTTTGACTAATTTTTTTTTTTTTTTTTGTTTTTATCTAATTTTTTTATAAGTTTTTTTAAAATTTCTGTTTAATTAAGTTATCTTCATATTTCTTAAGTAACTTAAAAATGATTGATTACACCAAAACTTTTTGGGTATTGTTTTTGAATTTAAATTGTGTTATTATTATAATTAATAAAATTTGAATCCCAGGATGTTTAAAAAAAACCCTATATTAATTTTCATCAATATCGATTAAGTCAGTTCTGAAAAATAAAGGGGGCGAATAAATATAAGGAAGCATGATGATAATCTCTTATATTATTTTTTATGAAGCAAAAGTGCGGATAAAAAATAAATAAATGATGAATTATTCGAAATAAAATATTTATTTCTAAAATCTTAAATATTCAAAATAGTTACAAAATTAATGAATGATATTAAATGAGATCTTGTTGAATCTAAACAAATCACATATTTCAGAAGATATTTTTAAAAAATTTTTTTAGGGTGTCGAGGCCATTTAGACTATAAACTGTACAATAATATTGCGAGCCCATGATTTAGGATCGGATTCAAATTAGCAAATTACCATTAATGAAAAACTCCTGAATTTCTTATATATATTATTCACAAATAAAGCTTGATATAATAAAATACTTGGATTAAGATTGTTTTTCATAAAAATAAAATAAAATAAAAACCCTCTTTTTAAAATAAATAAATGGAGAGGAGAATAAAACGGATCATTTAACTCGTCAGAGGTTGTCAAAAATAACATGTTATAGAGGAAAAAATTTTTCAATAAATCAAAATCATATTTTATATTTCATTAATAACCAACAACCAAATAATGATTAAAAATTGCGGAGGATCTTAGAAATGTTTTTTATTATTAATCATTTTAATCAAATGTGTTGGCTGTGGTCTAGTCGTTTAATGTTAACATTGCCAATATTTTTAACTATTAATTTAGTAATAACTAATAATTAATTTTAGACAGATGATCGTCATGTCACTTCTCGTAATTCAGAAGATTGAAGAAAACCCGGTCATTCCATACCCTGATGGAAAATGGTTTGTGGAGGCAGAAGAAGCCTACTCACCAGATGTGAGCCCCTAAGTGAAATAGCCATTGTAAACATTCAGGCTTATAAAATACATCCCCATATTATTCCTGTCCCCTTAAGCAGTTCTCACCAGAACATTCTCCTCATCTCCAGAGTGAGAATTTATTAATAAATAGCTATCAATAAATTTAAATAAAAATGCACGGATAATAACTCTTATATCCTTTAAAACTTAGTGGCCTCCAATGCCGAAAGAGAAAAAGAACGACTTCGTTTTTATCGTATCATTTTCAAAACCTAATTAAATTTTCTTTTTATTTTTCTCTCTCTCCCTCATTATAAATGAAGTCTATAATTTGGATAAATATTCTAACGCAAATGTAGTGTTAATTTTTCTCGGGATAATTGTAATTAATTTGCTGATAATTTAGTTTTTTTGTTGAATATATTCTTGGAGGGGATCTTTCCCATGAAAGTCCTCTGCCCGGAGATGCGCCCCAGCGGCCGCCGAGGCCGTGAGACAAACGCCCAAAAACCTACCTAAGACCATTCCAACTTGGAAAGCATGCCATCACTTCAAGGACACTCATCCTTTCATTCTAATTTATTAAATCCGATGCGATATATAGCATTTATACTTTATAATTTTTTATTTGTTGGAATGTTTTTCCCGCACGCTTGCTTTTTTTATTTTATTTTATTTTTTTCAAAATGTTTAGAAGGTTATTAAATTTACATTTCTTTTTAGACCTATTTAGGTTTTTCTTATTTTTAGTCGCCTTTCCAGTTCAATTGTTC
This sequence comes from Anisolabis maritima, assembly GCA_010014785.2. Lineage (NCBI taxonomy): Eukaryota > Metazoa > Arthropoda > Insecta > Dermaptera > Anisolabididae > Anisolabis > Anisolabis maritima. The sequence goes on from JAAAKE020168523.1 coordinate 9,970, forward strand.
TATATCCTGTTTATAAAAAAAAAAATCCAAATTCAGAATTTTTATAAAAATGGAATAACTGAGAAAGATATCAAATGTGCAAAATATCAACAAATTTAATACAAATTATTATTTAAGTATAGGCAGAGAGTAATATTATTTTTACAATTCATTTAAAAAATTAGAATTAGAGCCAAGAGTACTCTGGTTCTATAATAAAAAATAAATTAATCAAAGAAAATTTTCAAATCAATGATCTCTGTTTAAAGAAGTGCAAAATAATAACCTTTGGATGCTCATTACTATCGGTTTTAACCCTAAAATGAGTCAATGAATCATGAATGTCTAATATGTTTTATTATTATGTTTTATTATTATAAGTGAGATGAATATTTGTATGCTTTTATTGGGTGCCAATATGACTAAACCAGAGAACAAATTATTCAAAGGCGGATAATGGGATATTAAAATATGATCTTCATAATGTCTTAATAAACTAAATATTATTCTTGTATTTTCTCTTTTTAGTTTAATAAAAAATTTATAAATTATAAAATATGTACTTTGAAACATATACCAAATTAAACGTCTTAAAATACGAAATTCTGCTTTTCGTTTTGTAATTTTATTGCTAACACCTGCTTTGTTACCTAATGTTAAATAGAATTCTATAGGTTTTAGCAACTTATCCGTTTACGATAAATATTACTTTTTATAGAAAGTGTTATAAATAGCATTAAAATAATAAATAAATTCTTCAAGTGATTATCTTCGAGTTGTTTCGAATTTGAACCCCTCCGGGGGCAACTCCAGAAATGACTACAAAATATGGAGAAAAAAGTAGTACTTTAGAGTTTAAAAAAAGATAATAAATCTAATTGCAAAGAATATAATCTATAATGAGTAGGTTGATATCGGACGCCTGCGTGTAATGCTTTAGTTAGCGCCTCCCCTCCTTCCCAATTAAAAAAATGATTTTAATGAAATACAAAATATATTATTTCTACTTCTATAGAGGAAATTTAATATCAATATTTTACTTTCTATACATGAATATTAATAAATAAATATTATTATAAATAATTTTAATTAAAATATATATATAAAATAATAATTAAAATGAAAAGAAAAAAAAATAACTTTGTCAAAAAAATTTTCCACCTTTTTTTTTGGCGCTTTTACTAACAAACATCACCCAGAGTCATCGGCCCGCACCTGATATTGAATTTAGATCGACATATTTTCAACAGGATGAAAATTTATTTTAATAATATAGAGAGATATCAAAATAAAGAGGCGGGGATATATACATATTATCATTTCCTGTTTATTTTTTTTTTTTTCATAATAATTTCCTTATGATTTATTTTTCTGGCCAAATGAAAAAATAAAAGTACTCCATCAACAAAATAAGAAGAGTTCAGGTTCAACAGCCTCTAGAAAAAAATACAGCTTTGATGTCCTTGACTCGTAAAAAAATTGCAATATCTAATTTCAACGAAGTGGGTTTTTCATTCAAATTCTTTCATATTTGTATTAATAAAAAAAAATTTCTGGCATGAAAATTAATAGGATCTTGTCTTCCACTAACTATCTTCATTTGTATTTTTTTTAGTACATAAACTTTTTCACATATTTCTACA
>JAAAKE020168534.1:0-11591 GCA_010014785.2 Anisolabis maritima
ATATACATTAAATAAATAATAGAATATTTTCCTACTAAGGCAAACGTTCATAGAATAATTTTAGTGTGTAATGTATATCCTTCCTCGTCCTGGTTGACGAAATTTTTAGATAAGTTTTAAACAAGAAAGAATAAAAAAAGAGAAAAAAAAAACAAAATCGAGTCAATTATCTGAATGACCGCCTCTTTGGGGCAGGAGAGTGAATGGAGGAGTAAATGGGACAAAATTAATAGCTACCAGGTTCTATGTTAGTGTCGTGTCGCTAAAAATATAGTAAATTCATCTCTAGCTGTGACGCCCCTCCTTTTTTTTAGAATAGGGATTCGTGTTTGACAATAATTTAATTAATTAATCTTCCAATGGATGACAATAATAATCTTATTTCGCCTACCGCTCATTTCAAATATGCTGCTGGTCAGAATATTTTTATAAAAAAAAATATATACACGAAAAAAACGTATTATGTGAGTAATTTAATATTTTCTTGATTGTGACCCAAAGAGAATCGCCAGACAATCCTCGTTGTTAATGTTGTTTCTTTTTGAGGCGATCTTCTTGCTGGGTCTTCTATTTGGTCCCCCTTGAGAGGAAATAACTCGATCAAAACAGACAGATTATATTAGGAATTTCGAATCAATGGTCTTTCCTAAGCCAGTGAAGAGAATTTTACTTTTTTTTATTATTATAATAATACAATAATTCAAAAATTATCAAGTTTTTGCTAAAATTTTTCAAAATTTATAACAAATACAATAATATTGATATATTATACCTCTTTATATCATCGCTTTCAAAGATAGCTCAAAGTATTCCTCTTAGATGCAGAATTTTTGTTTTTATAAAATAGTTCTGAAGCTTTTTAAAAAGTATTCGGGTTAAACACAGCCAGAAATAATTCTTTTTATATAAAACATCGTTTTTACAAGTGTGATGAAACATTCCTTCGAAATTTTTATATATTATAAAATAAATTTAAATGCGTATAATAGAATTCATTCTAAATACAACCGCAATATCATGAAACAAATAGGCAATTTCTAACTAAATATTCATATTTTAACTATTTTTAATAATTCTTTGTTTGATTTTAGCCCAGAATTTTCCTTTCCCCCTGTGTAAAAAAATTGGTCTTCTGAAATGGTCTGTCTGTCTGAATGAGCCTATGTGTGTGTCTGTGAACAAGATTTCTCAAAAACGAAAAAACCTACGAGGCTGAAATTTTATATTTAAGCTCGGAACCTCTAAGCTTTTTAATAAATAGACTACCTGGGACACCGAGCTCTCACTCGGTCCTTTTTTTTTTTTTTTTTTAAGTCTTTTTAGCATCTGAGGCCATATAAACTAGAAATGATTCACGATATGTTTATTACGATACTTGAAATCCAGGCATATTTATTTATATCAATTGATATAAATAAATTTTTATCGAACTGTCTGGGATCCGAACCCACACCCCTTGGCTTTTAAGGTTATCATTATTGACAATGTCAGTATCTTTAACCTCTCGGCCACAGGGGGGGCTCGGTCCTTTAAAAAATATTGAGATAAATAATTATATTCTTTTTTAGACTTTTGCATATTACTCTTTAGTATAATAAGATAGATAGATAAAATTGACCAAAGAGTACTAGAACTTTGCTGATCTACTCTTTTTAGTTTTTTGATTTTCTCAAAATTTGCTCTAACGATTTTGATTAAAATTCATAAATCAATTATTTATTAGATTATCTTTGAAATATATTAACCCTTATCCCCGGTCCCCAAAATTGTTTGGGGCCCATTTTACTGTTATTACCGTTATTCGGATAAACGGCGGGAGTAACCGCTTTGTTCCTTAAACTACTATATACTAAATTTAAATGGCATTAAACGGCTACCTGGGAGGCCCGACACAAAAAATCTGGTCTCACAGCACAACACTTAGCTTTTGTTATCTTAGCTAAGAGAAACTTGTGAATGTGTGTATCTTACACCAAATATCAATATTTTTAGTTCTATAAAGATGTGCATTAATTTTTACAATTTTTCCATCTTCCTTCGCCTTTTTAAATTAATACTGGTATATAAATAAAATATAAAAGTTTCTCTCTCTAGATAATTTCTTGTTAATGTTTTGAAATTCTAATAAAGAAAAAAGATTCACTTGGGAAATAATTAATCGAAATTATTCAGACTCTCTCCCTGAACTTGATTTTTTTTTCGAGTTTTAATAAGAGGCTCAAATCTTACAAAAGAAAATGATTCAGCTAAAAAACTTTTTAATATCTTTGTTAAATGCAAATATCATTAAAGGAGTTAAAGATCTTTCATTGATTAAAAAAGAGATTTCATTATACAGTGCAAAAGATAAGATTAAAAAAAGAATAAAACTTCTAGGATTTTGGAATTATCGTTTAGAAAATGCGAGATGATTGTTTTGAATGGATGCTTGGTGCCTCCCCGAATTGAACCAGGGCCCTTCCCCGTTACAAGGGCCGAGGTATTTTGATGTAACGGTAGCTTATCTGTCGCGAAAGTGGAAGGGCCCTGGTTCAATAGGGGGAGGCACCCAGCAGACTCAATCAAAACAATCATCTCGCAAAACATTTTCTAAACAATATATTGACTTATAATCTCTTGGTGCGATTTGAAAATCACAAACTTTTCCAAAATATACCCCTATTATTCAATTCAATTATTTTTAAATTATCGTTTATAAAAAAATTTTATAATCTTGGATGAGATAAAAAAAATCTAGATTTATAATTAAATAAATGAATAAATTTATTTTCTAGGACATTAATTTACTGTTTTTTTTTTTTTATTTATTTTTTTAAAATTATTTTATAACGATGACTTCAGTTATTCTTCTTTAATTGGACTGAGGACAGGTTTTATGCCAGTAACACATCACTCAATAAGACCCGAGGCCAGCTACTAAAAAACATTTTTTTTGCAAAATTCAACTTTATTCATCAACCTAGTCTCCTTCAAGAGTGATTTATTCATTCCAACGCTTCCTTCATTTCAATGCCTTTTTTTTTGAGATCTGTGAACAGGTAGTAATCGCTGAGAGCCAGATCCGGAGAATACGGTCGATGGGGGAGCAATTCGAACTTCAATTCGTGCAATTTTGCCATCGTAGCCAACGTCTTATAACACGGTGCATTGTCAAAATAGCGTCACTGTAATTGTAACTTGTAAGCTATGGCCGGATTGTCATGAAATTTTGACACATATCGTTTGAAGGTTGATACTTTCTTAAAATCATATGGATTTTTCATTAGAGGCGCCATCTATGTGAGCCTCAGGACTTTTTGAGTGATGTGTTATATATAAGTATTAAAACGAAGTTGAATTCTTCTTTATTGACAGGCGCTTTCTGATTCCTTCTGAATCCAGTTTTTTTATAATTTTTTTTAAATAGATTGCATTCCTTAAGGGATCTTGAGAATTTTTCATTATTTTTATCTCTTAATTAAATTTTTTTTTAATTTTTGAATGCATTTTTTTAATATTTAATTAAAAGATTTTTTAAAACCATAAAGTTTCTAATAAGAGCATCTAATTTTGAAAATAAGAAAATTTGCTCAAATTTCGCAAATGTCGCGGATTGCTTGACTCGGGCGTAATTTGTTGATTTCCGGTCGATGGGGAGGTGGTTTCCAGTGATCCGGACAATTAGGGTTTTTTTTATTATAATTAAATACGAGATAAAAAGTGTTGATGATTTTATTTAGATGATAAGATTTACAAAAATTTTATAGTTGCTGCGATATTTCATATATTTATATTTACTTTTTTACTATTATTAGGCCCTGATACTGGCCTCTATTCAGACCGAAACCAATAAATATTTTCAAAGGAATCTATGTATCTGCAATTCCCAATCATATTACGACTTGCCGCGACTATGTTGATTGAGAGAATCCCCCTGAGAGAGAAGAGGTAGTCCTTTTATAGTAATTTCAAACCTTAGGTAAGCCAAATTCGTATGTTTCTAGGAGAGTTTAATATGCTAGTGCTACATGTGTAGTACTTAAGTTTGCATTTTCTGTGGGAACAACTACATAAGCCTAATGGAAAAGTTTAAATTTGTTATTTGTGTTTCGTTTTATCAAAAATCTTACATTTCCAAAATCGTGCTTTCTCTCTTTTCATAGTCATTGCGTCATAACCCAAAGGCGAACATATAATTAAATTTTTTAAATAATTTGATACTTGCTTTTATAGTAATTTAGTAAGCCAATCTACCTTAGTAATATTTATAGCCCCTTTATTTTAAAAATATATTTCCATCAGCTTTACTCTGCCTTAGGCGATGATTCCCGTTGATATTCCTCTTATAATCTAATTTTCTATATTCACTCTAATTATACTGTGGATTTTGATAATTCTTTTTAATAATTGAAATTTTTTCTTTTGTTTCGAATGACATCCTTACTTTTTTTTAAATAAATGTGCCCAGAGGTGCCTAAAGTTAAACTAAAAATAAAAAATTCGATTGCTCTTTTTTCATTCTTAAAATTAAATTTTTTTATTTTATAAATAGGTGGTCGTAAGAAAATTAAAGGAGTGAATTTTTGTGAAAACAAAATTGGATGTTTTTATTTTATAAGCCTAGATATTTTCATTTTTTAATAGTTCTTCTTGCCAATTATTTTTCTCTTCCATTTTTTAAGGATTTTTATTTTAGTTTATTAGGGTTAAAGTAATAGCAAACCTCTTTAGAAAACATTTTGATGGTGATGACTTTGCTTGATTGTTGAAATAACTTTTTAAGGTAAAATAAAAGATTGCCCTGTCCCTTGGTGCAGAGGTGGAAGTCTGACTTCAAGTACCAAAGGTCAGTGGCTCGCTTCCCGTCCAGAGCGACAAAAATTTATTTATATTATATTACAATGAATATAAATAAATAAGGATGGTGTCTAAATGGCCTAAGATGCCGAAAAAGACTTGAAAAAAACCAGAAGGCATTTATAAGAATATCTTTCTCAAATGTGATAATGAAATTTCAAAAAACAAAAAAGACAATAATTCTATTATTTTATCCATATTTTATATTAAATCTTTTATTCTCTTTTGAAGGCTTAGAAATATTGAAATTTTATAATACAAAAATAAAATTGTGATTTTATGACAATAAATAAATAAATCTGTCTATTTCGAGAATGTTTCACTCGTTAAGGGGAGTCAATAAATTAAAAGAAAATACTGCAATTTGACAATAATATTAAAACATATATATATATATCTATCTATATATATAATGATTAGGCTTAAGGAAATAAATGTTGAAAAAAAAAAATATATATATATACATATGTATATTTATATATATACATACTCAGATGTAACTTTCTATATATACAAATATATCTATCTTAGCGTTATGACAATAATAAATTTTCGCTGCCCGCCGCGTCAGAAAAAAAATAAAAAATAAAAAAATATTAAAAAATGAAAAACAAAAAAATACGAAAAAAACACAACACTCATCGCGTCTTCCACAAAATCATTAAAAAATATTTTTAGACCAATTTAAAGGCACTCTCTGGCCATTTAGCGTCCGGTTAGATTCCATTTTTTAGGGTTTTTTAGCTTAGGTTTGTCCCCCTGATTGGCTGACGCGGACGGAACTTCCTTTGTTAGGACAATAAAAATTTAATCAGAAATCACATATCCCTCCTTCAATTTCTACTTAATGATTAGAAAATTTCTTCGTGACGCAAGCTGTTTGACTTTTGTCCAAAATATTTTGAAAACGACAATAAAATAATATTGCACTTGTTCGATTTCATTGGCACATATCTCTACTCTCTAGATATACAAATATTTTTGGAATACTTTAAACCATTTCTAAAATAATAAAAAAAAAAAAATAACAAAATACGTATATAAATATAAATGTAAAACCTTATTAACTTATCTCAATGTTCTTTAAATAGATTTTATTTCAAAATTAAAAGTTAATTGAACAGTGAGAATAATATTACATCTTGCGGGAAATCACTTATTATTTTATCTATAAAGTTTCTAGGAAAAATTAACAAAAGCAATTTTCAATAAAAATTTTTGTTTAATTTAGTTTGTAAACATATTGCAATTTCTTGCATTATTTTTCACTACCTATTTTGCATCATTTTGGTCTCCTCAGGTTACGATATAGGGAAGAACTCAGGATAAAAAGGAACTTCTAAATCTCCGGGTTTTTAAAACGAGTGAAATAATAAATACAAAAAAACGAAAAATATTTTGTCTATTTTTCGCAAGATATTTGCGTTTCAAGTTAAATTTAGGTAAATAAAGTAAAAAGTTAAATAAAGCGGTGGTGAGTGCAACGAGTTCATCTCGAGCTCTCCTGTTTTCTTTTAAAATTTCTTGATAGTGTAATTTTTTATGTAAATTAAGTTTATATTATAAAGTTTAATCCTATAACTTTGGCAGTGATTTCTTTATAGATAAATAGGTTCTGAAACTTTTCAATGGAATTAGATAGATGTGAAGCATTCAGTCTAATAATAATCTACGTAAATTTTATAAAACTAATAAGGTAATAAAAAATTCTAAGACATTAATAGAAAGTGAATAAAAGAAACATTCTATTTATTTTCATTTATTCATATTTAATTATAAAATAATCATTTAATTTGAATTATTTTCACACAATCAATTAGGCGTTTATCTTTCATTAAGAGCTATAAAACAGATGTTAAACAAAAAAACGCCAAGACTAAGTCAACTACTCTTTCTTCTCATCAATCACATTTATTAGAATTTTATCATTGAGATATTTTCACTAAGGTTTTACTTTATTTCATTCCAAATCGAATGGCTGATCTATTGCTTTACCGGATTCAAAAGGGTGTCTGTCAGTTGAAATTATATTTTTCTTTTTTTTTCCTATTTTCTATGAATAAATATATTTTCTTTTAAAATTTCTTGGTAGTGTAATTTTTTATGTAAATTAAATTTATATTATAAAGTTTAATCGTATAACTATCTATTTTGTATGAAAAAATATACGCACACAAATATAAATACATCTGAGAATAATCCATTTTTATATTATAATTTTATTTAGAAAAAATTTGTGTAAGTTTTACATAAAACAGAACTTTTATTTCCATTTTTATATAAAAATTTTTTTAAAATACTTTTACTCATATTTAATGACTATAACTAAATCCTTATATATCGTATATATATATAAAGATATTTTTAGGAATAAATTTTTGATAGTAAATCCATATATACATTCTTTTTCATATATAAAATATATATTTTTGAAATAAAAACAAAAAATATTGATTTTTTTAAAGTTATTTAATTTAAAAAAATTTTCAACCAAGACACCTGGTTATCTATAATTAATTTTATTTTGGTAGTTGTCAGAACGCTCTGTGTCACATTTATAAATTACAATCCTTGGAGTCATATTGAATTGCATGGAAGACTTTCTAAAGTCTTAAATTCCTCTAATTTAGACGCTTCCTCGTTTCCTCTCCCACTTTCTAAAATGTTTAGATAAAAAATAAAAATATAAATCTCTAATGCGCACAAAAGCACACATGAAGAGAGAAAAAAAAATTGTGTCAAACATGTGTTCTAATTGAATCGAAAGAGGAAATAATGAAATAAATACTTATGTATAAATATAGTATAATAATTAGCAGATAAGAGAGTTTCTAGGGAATGCTAAATAGAGCTAAATAAAAGGAAAATAAAATGACTTCCAAGTGAAATCAAATCTAACTCTAATGTGAACGAATAGAAAATCATATCTAGCCTCTATATAAAAATGGGTCAGCTTTAAATGTAACATAGAACTATTTAGACGATTGTTTTCTTAACAATTGAAAAGTGCAAAAAATTCTTGTTATGTACATGTATATTGATGTAGATGGATTGTTATCACAAATATCGCTTCACTTGTTGTCTGAGCAAATCATCACATAATAATCTATTTTTTTTATTAATCAAATGTCAATTGATAGATATAATAAATATAATTAAAATCAAGGATAAAATTGTACAATCATCTGACGTTGAACTATCATATCTCTTTTTCTCTTCATGGAAAAAAGGACAAAATTTAATTTTCTTACTTTGAAAGAGTGTTTTTCAATTAAAAATATTTTTAAATTTAACATTCGTTGCAAAAACGAAAATAGCAAAAGAAAAAAGTACAAATTAAAAAATTTACTAATCTCGAAAAGATCTGAGCATTAGTATAATTTTAAATAAATAAAATAATTAGAGGCTAATGTTTTTTTTTGATGAATCGCATCTCTAACAATAAATATTATGCAGAAAAAAGATAAAAGGATCCATTAATATCGAAGTAAAAAATTTGATTGGGTTATTTTAGAGCGAACTTAGTTGAATTATAATATTTTGCAAATTAAAATCGAATTACTAACAATAACTTAGCTTTACAATTTTTTTTGTATTTGTTTGTTTAGACATGCACCTGAACCCAGGAATATTTTTGAGAAGGGGATTCATCCTTTTTAGAGAATTTTTCATTTTAAGAAAAACTAACTGTTACTTCATTTATTTTTATTTAATACAAAAAGGATTTTAAAAAAATTCCGAAACTGGACCAGTCTAGAGGTGGAGGGGAAAATTTTGGGAATGCAATGCCCCCGTTTCATACTTTGAAAATATTGGGAGTTCAAGAAACCCATATTTTAAAATAGGCTTGTGTATATAAAAAAAATACCCTTGTAATAGGGTAAATAGGTGCTTTAAATATTCAAAAAAAAAAACGAACAGAAATAGTTAAAATAGCAACTTCTAAATGACTTGCCCCCAATTTAGTAACGTTTTTCAAGAGATTTCATCGCTAGTAACAGATATTAAGTTTATTTAAATTGGATATTACAACGATTTTTCATCAGAAATCCTCAATTTTTAAAAAATCTTTTTCCCATGTCAGAAAAGCAAACTTTTTGACTTTTAACAATGATTTAATTTTTGACCTTTGTATTAGAAATTTGAAGAAAACGTTAGGACATAAGATTTCACATCTGCGGCTCACTACTTTGCCATCTGGTTCATTTGTTTTTAGTAGTAGTCAACATGGATTTTAAATTATAATCATTACAAAAATTTAATATTGTCAATATTTGAAACATTTATTGAGAAAAGCCTTAACTCGGACAGAAATTTCTATTTCAAAAATTATATTTATCTTTATTTAAATTTTATCATTATATTTTAGAACTAAATAGTGCGATTTGCGATTAATTCCATTTTACAAAAAAGATAATATAATTAAATATATGAGCTTAAAATTTTTTGACAATAAATTTTCTTAAAAAAAAATATTTTTATAATTTCGATGTTATCTCAAATTTGACCGCTAAAGCGAAATAACATCGCCAGCCGGGGTGAGCAGTAACCCGTCGGCAGTTGAAGTGAAATCCGAAAAAAAGGCAAAATTTGTTATTTAAGCTTACTTCGGAATATTCAAATTGAAATTTTGAATTTCCCCTTAATTCATGTTTATCTTATTAATAATTTATTATTTTTTTTTTTTTTGTAAAGAAAATAAATATAGAAAAAATTTTTAATTTTTGATAGCAACTCTTTTAATTCCATTAGACTATTATTATTGTAGTTTGTATCAACATCCACTAAAAGTACAAATAATGCCTATAAAAATAAGAATATATTTCTAAAATATGTAGAAAAGAGATTAGATGAGGTGAACTAGCTAATAATGTTATTTTTAGTTGAATCAATACTCTTTCACTATTCAAATGTGAAATAACTTCTTGAATGCTCAAACAACTTAGTCTACATTTCATTTTGTAAAAAAAGGAATGTCCTCAATTTATTTATAGTTCAACGTCTTTTAGTTAATTAATTTAGATATTGGCCTAAAAAATTTTTAGCCTAGCTGTGCTGAGGCAGCCTAGAGAAAGAAAAAGTGTGTCTGAACATTTAATGTACAATAATAATGTTGAATGTATTTATATGGTTATTTGTGTGTGTGTCTCATGTTGAGTGTATCTATCTGTGATTAAGTTTATGTCAAAATGAAGTGGGAAAATCAAAAAAAAAATAAATAAATAAACAAATAAAAAAAAAATGGCAAATGAGCGTAAATCAGAAAAACAAATTAGCTAGAGAAAAAGAGGACATTTAGCGATTATGTATAATATTATATCAATAAAATAAATTTTATAAGATGAGCTTATAAAAAAAATAAATATAAACTTAAAAATAAATATAGTAATTAAAAAGAACTTTAAAAAATTTTTAATTTAGTTGAATCTTATATTTTTTGTTATAAAAAATTAAGATTAATCGAAGAAATACTGTATATTTAATTATATTCAAAAATCTTGTTTGATAAATATAAATAATTAAGATATATCTAATGACTATTTGAGTTTCTTAAAATTAATTCTAAAAAAAATATAAATTGGAATTGAGGTCACAGGTTCAAAATAAATAATAAATAAATAACAATCAAAAATCATTGATATGGACGATGGATGCTAGTCTATTTTTGCTCTCAATGGCGTTGTAATTAAAAATCCGAAGCTGGACTTCAAATCAAAAAATTTTATCAATAAGACTTTTTATAAAATAATAATAAATAATAATAATAATAATAAACATGAAAATTCTAAAATAAGCTCACAAATGAAAAATATGTCTAGTATTATTAATAGATATAGGCTTGTTTAGTGAAAAATAAATAAATAAAGCTTTGTGAGAGAAGGGTTCCGCATAAGGCCTAAAATGAGCTTATTATTCTTATAAAAAAATATTCTTAATATAAATTCTAAAAATGTTTTGTTTTTATTTTATAATAAAAAATTTTTTAATCAAAAATAATTTATACATATATCGCTAAAAAGTCCAAATTTTTTTAAAGTTTGATGTTTCTTTTTTAATATGACAATAAAAAATTTTTAAAAAATTCTAAAAAAATAACTATTTTTCCCACTTAGAGAATGACTAATTTTCTGATAATAAAAATTTCATACTTTACTCTCATCTAATTTTCTAGGCTTTGGCCCTTTTGTTTTCGGGACGGAGCCCTTTAGTAAAATCGTCTTTGTTTTTAGTCTATATCTGTTAAAAAATAAATATATAACTATATCACTGTTGCTCTGTTTAAAAATTAGAAAATGCTTAAGGCCTTTAAAAATGATTGAGATATATATATATTATATTATGAATTTGCGGGTTTTTTTAAATAATTAGGTTGAATTTTTTTTCTCAATAATAGGATAATATTGTGTTTTTGTGATTTAATCTGAATCATTTAAAAAAATGGGAAATAATTGATAATTGTTCATTAGCACATAATTCATCAATCTCTTATATTTGTTAAAATGTAACAAAGTGTGAGAAAAATATATGTTGAAATATGTATTTTGTTGAGTTAATGATTAATAATTATTGATTGTATTGTTTTTGTTTATAAAACTAAAAATAAAATTTTTTTCTGGATTTGCCTTTATTCTCCAAAATTTTTCCCTTGACACACTAAGGTTCGTAAATGTTTCAGCATTGAAACTGTTCAAAGATATTTCAGAGAGGCCACTATATTTATTTCATTAGAATTCCTTTCGTTCTCAAAGAAGATG
>JAAAKE020168545.1:0-11591 GCA_010014785.2 Anisolabis maritima
AAATCAATTCGAGAAATATTTTTAGAGGGATCATCAATCAATTTAGATGGAATGAATGCGTGAACTGGTACTGCAAGATCGTCATGTGACTTATCGAGAGATTGAGGTATCCTTGGGCATTAGTGGGATCAGCATACATTCAATATTGCATGAACATTTGGTCGTTAAAAAGATGTTTTTGATCTCAAATCCCGAAATATAAAAAGCAACCCTCGTATATGAATGATCTATAACGGTTTGGCCTTCTTTGAACATCAATCTATTTGAAATAAATTTAAGAAAATACTATAAACAATTTTATTTTGAAGGAAGACAGAAAAATATTTATTTAAATCATCAGCTCTTTGCACTGATTGGGAAGAAAAATTAGAGAAGAGATACACATTAGCTAAATAACAAATTTTGGTCAAGAATAAATCCAGTTTTGAGCAAATTGTGACCAATTCATTCACTAGGAATGAACCTAGTATAAGGTCTCTGGCTAAGGCATAAAGAAATTCAAATCTAATTCATCTAGAGCCAAAAGTGCCTAAATTAATGAATAAAAAAGAACATCACAAAATAGAGAGAGTGTGATTACAAAAAAAAAAAAAAAAAAAAAAGACCTTTTATAAATTATAACCTCTGCATTTTCATGAATATATATAATACTTTATATTTGAACTTTTGTTTAGTGAGGGGTGAGGGTTCACTAAATGATTCTCACACAATCGATAAAAGAAAAAATACGATTGATGAAGAAAGAAAAAATCTTAATAAAAAGATTGTAAAATAAAGATCCCTTTTAATAAAATGTGATTAATGGCCTTGATAGTTCAGTAGATAAAGTTCGGGGACAGACATGGAGGGTCCTTAAAAAATAAAAGGCTCAAGGGTTTTTTGGAAGCCGAAAGAAGTATGGCTGCCTGGAATCTGGCCAAGAGAAGTGCTTACTTGCTGTTTCGGTGAATTTCCAGGGATCCACCCTTCTTTTGAGGGGTTCTCACAATATATATATATATATATATATCTGGTTCACTTTTTGATTCGAAACCACCTCCCAACAACCACCCGCCTCCCTCCACTTCATTTGACGTCACGAAATCTCTCTTAAAAACTCCTTCACTTCGCTTTTCAATTAGAACGCCCTTTTCAGAGATTTTCTAATTAAATTACGCCTTCAACTAAATAATTTGCTTTGGTATTTAATTAATAAAACGTCTAAATTTAATTTCTTAGAAAACATGCATGAACAATATTTATTACCTTGAAAATATGATAAATAACTTTGAAAAAAATTTTATGAATCGAAAAAAATTTTTAAACGAATAAAAAAAAAAAAAAAGTTTTCCTAAAATTAGACTTAACTAAAGAAAAAAAAAGAGAGAGATACTTGTGAAATAAATTTAAAATGTCTTTTTAATAATACTTAGCTTAATGAATTTAATTTAAAATTATTAAATTTTATTTAAAACATATTTAGCCGTAGAATTATATTAAATGTATATTCTTCCCTTTATGTTTTTTTTTCTTATTGCTTGCTAAAATAAATAATAATATTAAATAGAAGATTTATTTATTTTTACATCTAAATTCTATAACAAAAATATTAACTCCCTAATTGGTTTTGTTTTATTAAGTTTTTTTTTTTTTTTTTTTATTTAATTTTATTTATGTGTAAATCGAATATTTTGCTCTCGATCAACAAGTTCCTGTCTTTTTTTTATTTTATTTTTTTATCTCGGATATCATACGAGGAAGGGCAAGAGTAGGAGGAGGGAGTGATGCTTTATCAATTTTTCCATGTGTTCAAATAAGCTATCAATCAATCAACGCCGAGGGGACTTGTTGACCGCTTTTCCCGGGCATTACTGTCCTATTTGCATTAATCAAAGCCACTCAAGTAAAAACTAAGGAGATTGGAAGTCTTCAACAATTTTTTTCATAAATATCATTTTATGGTTTTTGACCGCCTATCGAAAATTTTTTTAACAAACAAATTTTTGTCCGCCCGACTGATGACAATATCTATCTGAACATTCCTTATTAGTGAATCGCTTTATCAATTTTTGTGCAGTTTTCTATCATAAATATATTATTATTATTTAATTAGATTTTCAAAAGCTAGAACGGCTCTAGAAGACAGTAAATTTTAATATTATGGATTTATTGATTGGATATGCTATTCACTTATGGGTATGTGGATGACAATTACGAGCTACCCGACATTTCTTCCATTCTTTATGTTAATCTTCTTCTTCCATCGGCTCAACAGACCGGTCTGTTATTCTTGGTCGCATCTTTTTATATCATGGATTTAGGAATTATTTTATGCCGACCCCGCAGTGCGGGATTAGGGCTAGAGAAGAGAAAAAAGAAAAAGGTTAAAGGTATTCACGATGTCTCTAATAAGCTTAAAAGCTAAGGGGTGTGGGTTCGAATCCTTGATGAGAATTTATTTAAATCAACTGGATGCCAAGTGATTCAAATAAATATGCCTGAATTACATGTATTGTAATTAAAATAAATCGTTTATACGGTCTCAACGGCCTTAGATGCTGAAGGTACTTAAAAATAATCTTGAATTGTGATAAGAATCACTTTTGTTTTCTCGCAACCGTACAGAACATTTTTTATAATGATAGTGAAAATACTTCTCCTTTCATAGTACAGGTTCGTTTTTTAAATTGATATTGTTATCATGGCCCATTTTGGATATCCTTGGCAAGAAAAGAGTTGCCTGTAAGATTAATTAACATCTTGATATAGTGAAAAGCCAGTCAAATGAGCAGGTAAGGATAGTGTCAGAGAGAATTAAGATTTTATCCGATTGTTCGATTTACAAATAACAACTTTTCCGCAATCAGAAATTAAAACATTTTTATCCTCATGTATTAATTATTAAATTTTTGTTATATACTGTATTATTGTATTAATGAATTATCAAAGGTAGTGAATGAAATTTGTATTATGAATTTGTCTCTTAATACTAAATCTCGTTTGGAGTTTATTTTATTATTCTTGTCTGATTTATATTAAATAATTAAAACAAGAATAAAATCCTAAACAAATCAACTTTTTTTTTTTAACGGATATTCAAAGTGAAGTCCGGAAATAGACTTTTTATATGATCACAATAGTGGCACTCAAGTCTGTACAAATGCTTGTAGCTAATTGGATTTCTAGATTTCCGGGTGAGAATACTAAAAAAATGAATACAAATGAAAAAAAATTTAACAACATATTCTCTCTTTACTATCAAATGAAATAGGACTGGAAATTAGAAAAAAATTAGAAAAAATAAAATTTTGTAGCCAGCTCATATAGGGGCCGATTAGATCATAAAAACTACTTTATTTTTAATAAGTTTTTTGTATTTTTCAAAAATTCAGAATTTAATAAAAGTTTTTATTGCTAAATGATATAGAGATAATATAACTCATTTGAGAAGTTTTCCTCTAAATTTAATTGTTAATTAAATATTCAAGGAAAATTGAAAAAAAATTTTTAGGTCAGGTGATATGCACGAAAGTGGATAGAATACAGCAAATAAATAAAAGAATTTATATCTCAATTTGGAGTTAAATGGCAAAGAGGAAGGTCTTTAAGGATAGTAAGAAAAGAAGGTTGCTGTTTCTCTCCCCTGGGATCGATAGGTTAGAGATATTGACTTTGTCAATATTGATGGCCTTAAAAAAGGGGAAAATATCTAGGCAAGCTGTTCCTTGATGTAGAGGTAGAGGTCTCGCTTCACATTCAAAAGTGATTCGTTTCTCATCCTGGGCAATAAAATTTTACGTAAAATATGTTAGTTACCAATTAATTTCAATAAATAAGTAAGTAGTCTAAATGGTCTCAGATGCCAAAAAATATTTAAAAAACAATTAATAAATATTACAATTATCATGATCATTCTTACAATTCCAGACTCTATTTTAGTATATAAGATGCTACTGAGAGCCGAGAGATTAAAATCGAAATAGAAATAATATAATTAAAAGTGTTTTTAAATAAATAAATAAGAAAATCTAATTCAAAGTAAATTTTAGAAGGGTCAATGGAAAGAGAGGCTTTTTGGTATCTATCTCCCTGAAGTCTTTGAGCAAACAAGAGAAAGTTTTATACGCAACAAATAATTGAATTTATCAAATACGTGATATGTTTGTTGATTGAATTCAAAATTTTTTATATATTTCGTTTTTCTTATTGTTGAAAAGATTACTTCCCTCAAACATTTAAAAAACTAGTTTTGAACCATCTTTCTCTCTACTTTTGAGACGTGTATAGAAAATATTCTTTGGAGGGATCGCGAAATGACTCCGACCTTTTTAAGCAGACGACAAGAAACGAGCCAATAATCGTATATACCATGGGTCGTATAAATTCGTTCATTTTTACTTGTATGCAACCCAAATGATCAACCCACTAATTAATTTTTTAATTAATTACTCCAGAGCTCTTCTAGTGCGAACCATAGATGCTCAGTTGTTAATTTCTAGAAAGATTTAACATCTGCGCAGGCGTAGTCCGCTCGATGAGCTCCCGAAAAGTCCATTAGTAAGTTGGTAATAAGGAACGAATATATGCATCCCATGGTAGATGAAAATAAAAAAGAAGTCAAATTGAAGGAACGACTCGCCGAACTCATTTCTCGTTAGGCTAAGTTCTAAGTATTTCTTTATAGGTCTACCTGAAAAGGAAAATACGCCTCGGAAGCTGAAAAGACTGGCATAAATTCACAACCTTAGCTCAGCTAACTCGTGGTTGCCATCCATTTAACCTCTAACCCTTGAGTGAATTATATTATTAAAAATCTCAACAAAATTCTGGAATTTTTATCATTATATTGTATTATTAATTACTAATACGTTATAAAAATAAACAAAGTGTTATTTTCTATATTTATATATTTGCAATTGAAATAAATACCTGATTTTTTATCATTTCCAAAAATATTCAGTTGCCTAAGGAATAAGAGAGGTGATATTAGAATAAATTTCCCTTTCTAATAATTTACTCGCCATTAATGGGGAAATACCTCCACGAAGAGTAATTCTCCTCCTAGTGTTACATTTGACTGTTGGGAGGATGGAAATAGAAAGAGATACTTTACTATAATTAACTAATATAAATAAATTGAATTGTTCAGGAAATAGAATTAATTTAAGAATGAAAAATAAATCTTAAGGATGTGTGAATCCAAAAAAAAAATCAAGGGCAAAATTTGTCAGTACACATTGATATTTCAATCTATATTGTTATCTTGATTAGGGCTTAACGGTGGATAATGATATTAATATTTTGTCTATAAATAAAATATCAAATGGAATAAATTTTTTTTATTTAAGTCTTTTTCAGCCCCTGATGCCATTTAATCAGTTAGTCAATAAAATGTAAATAAATTGTATCGTTCAGGACGGGATACCAACTACTAACGTTTGATCATAAAGCAAGAGGAAGAATAAATATTGACATTTTTGTTTAAGATGATATTTAGAAAAAAAAATGGTATTGCCTGTATCTGAGTCAGCAGGTGGGCTCTACCTTTTGCTCAAAAGAGATCGTCGAGAAATAATGTAATTTTTGATAAATTAAAAGCCTTAACTATTGATTTTCATTATTTTAATAATTTATTTTTTATTTTTTCAATATGGAGGAAGGAAATTTCTTTTTAGAATAGCATATGTTATTTTTTTGTCTAAACTCCTGCTCAGTCTGTAGTTTATTCCAATTTCCACATTGAAGACGTTAAATAAATGACTGGACCCCATAGATTCAAAGATAACGATGCTGCACGATAATGGGACTTTAAATTATCGTCGCTTTAATTAGATTCGTCAGGATATTTATTCAAGTCAGCGATAAATCATCCCTAATGATCCGCTTCGGGGCCCGAAGAATATATATTTTCAATTAGAGCCTCGCCCTATTTTTGCACCTGTTGGGCAACAATGGCGCAGCCTAATTGTGTGCAATTACCAGGTCCGGTCCGAAGCGAGCTCGGCAAAATTATCACTTAAAATTCTACGCAATGAGAAGAGTACCTGCATGAAAAAAATTGGTAACATATAGCGAGTTGCCAGTTTTAAATGGTTAATTGCTTAATTTTTTTAAACAACATAAAAGTTTATGTTCAGCCATTATGTAAATGACCAAAGGATCGAAAAGTTGAGCTCGTCTCAAAATTACCTACCTATATAAATAAATATATATATAAACTCTGGAATAACTAATGAAATATTCGCATTTTATCTCCATAGAAAAAAAAAAATTAAGATCGCAAGTAAGCGTGCCTATAAAAAATAACAAAACAGAATAATGGACTATTTAAACTATTTCATTTAAAAAATGAATGTGCTCCTATTTTTTTTATTTTCGTGGCTGGCGAATGGCATGCGAAGCTTTACTCAACAGGAAGTAATATCCAAGCAATTCTATTGTCTGTTTGATGTAAATGAGGCGAATATTTAAGAGCTCTCCTTGGCTGGCCAGAACGATCATATTTTTTATTAGATGAAATTAAAAGACAATCAAAGAAATCATTTCATTTCGAAATACTTTGCATTTTTAGAATGGCGTTTAACTTTTTTTATGTTTTAATTCTTTTAATTTTATTTAAAATTCGTGGATTATCGCCATAAAGAAAGCGCATTTTTAAAATCCCTCTCGTTTATGGTAATGATTATATTTGCCTGGAAAAAAAATGTTATTCAAGATTCAGAAGTTGGATAACGAAAAATTTCCCTAAAGTAGATTGAATATTTAATCTAAAAAAAATCAGTAAATTAAAGATTCTTTTATTCAGAGTCGTTACTTGTAATTAACAAAAAAAAAAAAAAATTGCATTAACAAAATAACCTCATCAAAATTTCTCAAAGGGAAGACAAAAATAAACTGATATATAAATTAATTTTTAAAACGTGATATAAGATCGATAGAGAATAATAAACTGCTGTGGCCACCTTAGGCCATTTTTTCAAAAATAACCCCAGAGATGTTTTTTTTTTTTTTGATATTGAGATCATCTGAGTCCAAAAATAAGTTTGACAGCTTGAATAATTGAAACAAATTTTTATATATTATATAATTTTTTAATCAACTCTAAGACAAGATAAAATTATAGCAACAATCTATCCGAAGTGGCATCCATTTGAAGCTCAAACCTGTTCAAAACAGTTCAACCACAATATAAATCTAACGAAAACAATTTGAATATATAAATATCTTATATCTATTATATAATTTTTTTTGTAAAAATGATAATAAAATCTCTATAGCCTATATGTTAATACAGACTGAGGGGTATGCACCTAGTGATCATGAGTAACTCGAGCTGAAGCTGATATTTCTTTTCTGGCTCAATATACGTAGTTCCCCTTTTGCTTAAAGCAACAAGCTGATATTCTTGGTCTCATCTTTAATTTTATATATCACCGTGACGAGGCAAAGAAAGATTAAGGCTACCTGAAGGAGATAGATTTAATAAATTCATGTATAGTTATTTCATTAATACTCGATTGCAAAATTTAATTTAATTCTAAATTATTAATTCACCCATAATTTCTCAAAATCTATGTATCTGTTAGATCAATGAATGCATTTATACTATCTAAAATCCATAAATGTTAAACTAATCCAAAAATTAAAACAAAAAATTATGCCTTTATCTCATGATTGTGAGGTTAGAGGCAATGATATTGTCAATAATCGATAAGAGATAAGAGAAGGAAATTTATTTAAATTAAATTAAGTAATTCGATTAATGGGATAGCAATGGATAAATATGCCGGGATAAATTATATCATAATTAATAAATATTTTATAGAATCGTTTAAAGTCTATATGGCCCAAGATGCTGAAAAAAATATTTTCTTAAATTTATTGAATGGAATTAGAGCAAAATAATTCTTAAAATTATTCAAATTGTAAGGATCGATTAACAAAAATTTTGATCTCTACTTTAAGAACTGTCACCTTGGAGAGATATTGTCAGCATATTTAAAAAACACCTTTATCAAAAAGGGTCTTCTCTCTGGTCTCAACTACTACTCTGAAAAAAAGGATATACTCTAGCACAAATTAAAAACAATATTGGTAAGCTGGTTCAGGATCTTGGTTCCTCTTCACCTCTACCAAAGCTGTCGGCCAAAAAAATTTAAAATATCATTTTTAAGTCTTTTTTGGCAAATGGGGCCATTTAGACTCTGACCATATTTATTTAATTCATTTGGTATCTAATATAACTTAAATAAATTTTTTTCGCTTTGGACTGGAAGCAAACCTCTGACCTTTGGTACGTGAGGCTCTATCTCTGCACTAAGGGACAAGAAATTGGCATTTAAATATCATTTATTATCAAACAATGGAATTAAAAATATTTATATTTTGTTATGGCAACGAGTTCTATAGGAGACTTAAAATCGTAAATTGAGCGCCCACACTATTTTGAGCTGGAAATTTATTAATACACCCTAGAGACTAGCTAATTTATTATAAGCACAAGCAATTTAATTAATATCGATAGAGTAATTTAAGAGAAATTCACTAAAAACTAAAAAAGTTCATCAGTAAAGTGGACACAAACACACAAACAGACCATTTTGCGAGACTTTAGATTTTTGCAATCGCAATATCTTCCCTATACTATATATTACATATATAAATAAGAGAAAGTAAAAATATCGATAATCAGTAATTATATTATATTAATATATCATAAATTAATAAAGTAATTCATTAAATCCTGGAATTTTTTATTAATACCAAATTCTTTTTGTAATTAGATTATGAATTCAACCACAATGAATCTCCAAGTTATTTATTTATATAAATAAACACACCATTTCTTCTCAGGGTAAAATTATAAAAATAAATATTTTTTAAATATAATATTTCTATTCTAATTTAGAAAATAATAATTAAATAATTAAAAAATTGTGATTGGAAATGGGGAATAGATTCAGTATTTTTCTTTTTTGTAATTTAGATTTTATCATTTTTTTTTAGAGCCTGAGACGACTTTTCTATTCTAATGTAATTAAAAATGTTGATACAAATATAATAATATTGCCCTGAGGAGGATCTAAAAAATCATTCCAAATAATAAAAACAACTTTCATAATAATTTTTTTTTCAAATCCTTTTCAGCATCTACACTTAGGGAATTAATTGGTAGTCAATATTATTTAAATAAATTTTATCGCTTAGGATAGTAAGTAAATCACTGATCCTTAGATAGATAGCAAGATCTTTACCTCAGCTCTAAGGGACAAGGGTATTTTTATAATAATAAGCACAAAAATGCATTTTTGATTTTTTTTTTTTTGGCTGCCTTTCAATCAATCAATTAATTCTTCATAAAAAAATGAATAATCTCTAAGCCAAGGTGGGAAAGATCTCCAACGGCGTTGGTAATTGATTTTTTAATAATTTAAATAAATATATACCGTATATTTCCGCAAATAAGACGATAGTTAAATCATAAAAAAAAGGCCCCCGTCTCTTAGGACAGATACAAAATAAATTTGATTGAAATTTATATAAATTTTTACCATTATAAAATAAAACAAATCACTCATATTTAAAGTCCTCACATTCATCATCTAAGGCAAATAGCTCCTCAAGTATATCCTCACTTTCGTTGTTAAGAAGCTTGAGAAATTAAGAGAGAAACACAAAGTACGATAGACGAAGAAAAAATAGGCAACAAAATTGGAACTCTTTACCACCCCATTTAGCCATCTTTAATCATAGACGAGTAATCAAATCATATTTTTTTTTTTTTTTTAGATTATGTTTTGTATAAATAAATATCTTTATATATATATATATATATATATCATTGATAAGGAGGCGATAATTGCGAATACGCTATCCAGTATTATTATCCAGATGATGATGGCCGATCTAAACTAAATCCATAGGCTGTTGATAGTTTGGGGGTCGTCCCATAGGACAGATATATGCTAAAACTATAAAACTTTGACGAAAATTTATACGTCGTCTTATTTCCGGAAATATACGGCATATAGAAAATAATTATTTAAGAAAACCTCTATTGAAGAAAATAAGATTATAAGGTTCCCCTGAATTGACGATAACCAATCAAACAGATCTGAATGTCGGTTGCATAACTTCCAGGGAAATTTCTTTTCTTTTTTTGCCTTGTTTCTCGTAAGCCGGGGTAACCAAATGAATTATAGATTTGAGTGACGAGTAAAGCAAACTGACCCGTCACCACACAGCCTGAAGCTTGATATGGGGACTGCTTAGAGGAAACAGAAGAAATATCTTGCAATCAATAAGTATATTATGGCTAGTCAGGAATACAGGAAGAAAGAAAAAGAACAAAACGGCGTTTTCAGGCCAATTGAATTTGACTGAACGTTTCGGACCTAGTTTTGGGCTATCTCAGAAACAAAGAAGCGGGGAAGTAGGGAAAGGGAAGTTGTGATTGGCTGGAGAATATATGGCAGGCAAATCTTTTGGCCTTTCCTCTTTTAGATTAGGATAAGATTTCTGGAATTGCGAGACCGGCCAATCTATCAAATCTTTCCCATTGTCTATTTTAACTTTACATTCCATACTCCAAACATTATTTCAATATTTTAATTCATATCTTCTTGGGTCAGACCACTACTTAACAACTCTAACTCTTCTCGCAGGAGTTTATATCAGCACAATGTAAAGTACTAATCAGAAAATTAAAATCTTTGGTCCCCAATTTTCCTAGAATGTGAGCACATAAAGGGATTTTATATAATTAGGACAAAAATAATAAAAAATTTCCTTCCTCATCCGTCATTAAATTTTTTTTTTATAAAAAAAATCTTCAAAGTTTACATTTGAAATAATTTAATAATAAAAATGAAAGTGAAAAATTGAGGAAAAAAAAAGTTAGTAAACTAAACATAAAAATCTCGGTGAAATATCGAAGAAAAGTTTTTCCGAAAACGGAACAAAAAAAAATCTATTAAATGCTTGCCACGCATTTTAATTGATAAAAGTAGACGGGCCATTTAATTATTTCGTCGGCAATTGATAAAAATTTGCGCAGAACAGACGAACACCATTGGTGCGTGTGAATGAGTGGGAAAAAATGAGGAAAGGGGGGAGGGCAGGGGACAAGGACATGGGGGACAGCAAGGGCAAGGGCTCCAACTTATTGGACACTGAACACCGGAATTTTAATGTTTTTATAATGAAGTAATTAAGGCCGATTGGACGAAGGACTAGAGGACGAAAGGATGGTGGATAGAGGATGAGCAACTTGTGACGTGAAGCCCTCCGGTCGATATCCTTCTTTCCTCATTCCAACCTCCGGCCTTTACTCTCCCTCCCTCCCTCTCTCTCTCTCTGACTGTCAAATGTGCTACGCATTCTTCACCGAGGAGCGGAAACTGTCCCAGGAGCACTTCCGTCCTCGACACCCACTTCCAATTGCCCTTCCATTCTATCATAATTAATTTGTATTAATTATTTATTAATCATATTAGGTAAAAAAAAAATCACTTAATTTACAAAATAACAAATGATCTTCTTCCCTTTCATTTATGTTATTCATCCAAAGTTCAGCATCAAAATTGAAATATGTATTACTTTTACAGTTTTTT
>JAAAKE020168556.1:0-11590 GCA_010014785.2 Anisolabis maritima
GGGTTCAATTCTACTAATCTATTCGTTTAACGACTAAAAAATCCGCTTGTGGATTTTAATTTTATTGAAAAAAAAAATATACCAGTATATATATTTATATTCTTGGCAATTTGTCTTTTTGTCCGGGATGACGTAACCGTTAGAGCGGACGCAATAGTGATAGTTTAGATAAGAGAAAGTTGTATGATGTGCGTTTAGTCACATCAGATTTTTTTTTCCATTTAGTTTGTTATATTTATATTTATTTGAATGGCGTGTCATATATATTCCAGGTATTACAAACATTACAACAACAAACAACAACAACAACAAAATGTTATTTTCTCTCTCTCTCTCTCTTTGAAATAAATTTCAAAACTCTTATCTCTCCCATTTAAAATAATAAAATACCTGAATGACCCTAATCAAAAAGCTTAGAGAGAGAGAGGAGCGTTTCAATCAAAAGAAATCCAATTCTACCAACCAAACAATAAAATTGAAATCAGTGGTTAATTTTTTTTTGGTTTTTTTTTTTGTTTTTTTTAATTAAATACGTAATTTAATCGAGCGTATAAAAATATGGATTTAAAGAGAGAGAGAGAGAGAGAGAGAGAATCCATTTTGCGAGACACATTTTTTTTAGACTCAGAGACCCTCAAAACGTCTATTTCCGTTGATATCCCGATTTTTTTGAGATTGCAACTTTCATATATAGATATGAGAAAGCAAAAAGGGAGATTGAAAAACACTCTTTTAAACATTATTAAAACATTAGCAGTGAATGAACAGTAATTTCCTTTAACAATAAATTTATTGTGAATTTATTATTTTAATGACAGGAAGAACCTTAAAATTCCATTAATTCTTTAAATTCCTATTGAAAATTTCAAAAGCAGTTGTTTTTTTTTCAAACAAATTTATTTATGGGCTATTTCTGCATTTATACTAGTAAAAATTAATAAGAAAGGGATATGCTTTAGGAGGCGAAAATTTATTTGAATAGATTAATAATAATCGAATGCATGGTGTTTATTTCACCTTTTTAGTGATTAAAACTTTTAAACGACCTTCTCTTGTGTTTTTTTTTTCATTTTGTACTTATAAAACGTAATGGATACAAAAGATCCCTTTTACTCGTATTTCGAGTTTTTTAATATATTGTAAAATAAAAAAATCATTAGATCCACAATTCTCCTTTTTCAACTATTTGTCATTGTTCTTCTGTCATTCTTAATTTATCGATTTATTGGTTAAAGATATTTAGAAAATTTTGCTCCGTGGAAAAAAAACGCCGGGAAGATTACTAAAATATGGATGTGCTTTCTTATTTATGTTGGATTGCATTGGACTTTAGTGCCTGTGATTAATCATTTAGCACTCTCAGAACCAGCTCATAGTTTATATTATGGGTGGTACGTATTTGCAAAATTGTTCATTTTTAATGTCATTCATTTATTAAGAGTTTTCCTTCTAGGTATCCTGTAGATAAAAATAAAGAACCAACTTTTGAGATCATTTATATTATGGAGGCCCTGGCAACAATGTTCTATGTTTATATTTTCGGATCCGTAGATGTTTTTGTTATTTCAATTTTGATACTCACTTCTGGACTCCTTGAACATCTTTCTAAATGCGCATCTTCGATGTATCCCTCTTCAAATGACTTGAGTTCAGAGAATTGTTTAGAGAAAAAAAAGGCCGTTCGTGAGTACACTCAATGCTTTAGATTACATCAAGAAATTATAAGGTAATTAAGAATAATACTTTTTATGAAATGATTTTAATATCTAAATGCGTTTTCAATTCATTACTTTAGATCTGTTACAGAGCGAACTGTTCATCAGATCTGGAGCTATGAATCAAAAAGTGCATGTTTAAAAAGATTAGCAGAATATATATTTTTGTTTTATTTTAGATTTTATATACAATTTTTGGAATTGGCTAGCCCTATGCTTTTTTTCCAAACAATCAGAGTTGCATGTGCTCTCTCCAGTCTATTTATTCTTGCTGTAACAGTAAGTCATAAATAATATATAAATAAATTAAGCATTTTTTCCCCTTATATTACGTAAGAACTTGTATTAATTTTTTTTCTTGTTTTTCGCTTGATTAATACAAGCCTCTCCATTTATTTTACTTTGAAATAAAAAAAAATCGTAATAATTAACATATACACTTTGTTATTAAAAGTATAATTGGGATTAATTTCAGGAGGGAGAGTAGCAAGCAAAAAAGTGAGTAATAGACTCAATAATTGAACCAATGATGATTCATTGAAAAAAGACCAGCCGAGAATTTCTCGATTCTAGTTTTTTCGTTAGAGAAGTGAAAGATTCTGGCGAGGAAATGAGAATCTAACTACGTTTCAAGTGAGCTACTTAAAGCAACATTACCATTTTTTCTTTATGGATATAAATATTTGAAAAAATTCAATTTCAAAAAATTCCAAAACAATTAATATATCATGTTCATTTTCTCTGATTACTATAGTTTCAGGACTTACATCCTTTGCTACTCAAAGAAAATGCAAATTTATATGTAAATAATTAGAATCTATAATTTTATTTTTTTGAACCTGGAGACCGAGTTTAGCTCATGGTTTTTTTTTAATTAGACAAGAAGTGCCAGTAAGAGAGACCTTTCAAAAGAGGAATCTTTGCAGTTAGACGAAAACGAATGGTTCATTCATAAATAGAGTCTAGCAAACAGAGACTCTCTGAATGAATTTTTCCAAAGATGAGACCTAGAGCAGCAGCCCCAAATGTTATCAAAATCGTTAGAACTGTTTTCAAGAAAAAATTCATATATGATGAAGTGGGATAAGTATGAACGCAAAAACATTTTGTTTGGCTTGGGTCTTCTTTTCTCGAAAAATAGTAAAGCTCGCATTACATTATTAGGATGATTGGTGAATACTCTTCAAACCCCCATATGTACTATGTTATCTCAATTTATTAATTTTATTATTATTATTACTATTATTTACTCCAGTAATATTATATATGTACAATAGTAAGGAGAAAGTATGATGATCATGAAAAATTTAACTCCTCATTATTTAAATTTACGTTTTTTTTTTTTTATTTATTTTCCTCAGATGCCGAAAAAGACTTAAAAAAAAAATGTGCGTAGCTTTTATTTTGGCTTATATCTCTGGTATCACTCAAAAAGATGATACTTAATATCTTTATAGCCCTAGGAGATTAAGAAGGTTGAAATAAATAAATTTGCAGCTGCATTACCGCAAAGAATTTAAACATGAGTGAGGGTTGCTGTTTTTAGTCTTTTCGGCTGTTTTTAGTCTTTTCGGCATCTGAAGCCATACAGACTTGAAACGATATACATTTATTTTAATACAAATTATCTAGACATATTTATATCAATTGGTATACAAGTGATTTAAATAAATTTTCATAAGACTGCCTGGGTTCCGAACCCAAGCCGTTTGACTTTTAAGGTTATCATTTGACTCTCGGCCACGGGAGGGGGCGGGGGTGGAGACTTTTCAGTTGGCTACCTGCTTTTTTTTCATTGTTGAACTTTTCAAGTTCGTTGAACATAAAAAAGGAAAACTTTTTTAAGAATTTGAAATTAAATGAAATTATTTTTTTTTAGTCTCTAAGACCCCGAATATGAATGTGATTAAACAATTAAAAAGAAAATTAGAAATATATAAATTTTGAATTTATTATGGCTTATATTATAAAGAAAAATAGGTTGGTTAGGTCAAACAGCTAAGAAACTAATGAACCTATACAATTGATTTAAATAAATTTTCATCAGAATGCCTGGGATCCGAACACACATCGTTTGACTTTTAAGGTTATGGAAATGAATTATAACAATAGTAGATAGATTTATAGTATATAAAATAAGTATTGTTCAAGATAACGATTCCAAATGCGTAAAGGAATTTAAATATATCAATTGAATTTAACGCGACCTTAATTCTTAATCTTTTTTATTAGAAAATTACTTTACAAAAAATTCGTTATTTTTCCGACCCTTTTCTCATTTTATTGTCCCTTCCTGATTTTATTATTATTTGTTCTAGTTGAAATCAGACGATGCACATGTGCTTGTCTACTTCGAATATGGATCCTTATATACGGTAGAATTTTTTCTTTATACTTGGTACGCTACAGAAATAACCAGATTGGTAAGATACATTATTTTATATCTCTAGATATATATAAATCATATTCCTCTTTCTTCGTATTTGAAAGTTTTTTCCATTTTTACTTTCTCATACCTTACCTATATATATGTAATATACAGTGAGAAAGTATTGATGTAGAGATTTCAACGTAAATATACGTTTTGAGACAAAAATAAGAGAAAGTAAAAATGGGTCTTGCAAAATCTGTTTGTGTGTGTGTCTATGAACAAGATTTTTCAAAAATGAAAAAACCTTCGAGAATGAAATTTTATATTTAAGCTAGGTACAATTTTCTAATGATTTTGATTAAATTGGCTATACATGGGGCCTAATGTATTAATATTAATTAATATTTTAAAAATCAATAGAAAAGTTAGATCATCTAGTTGCCATGGTATCCAAATATAATATTTAAGAAGGCAGCTGAATGCTACAAATAAAGAGAAACACTTAGATTCAAAAAGCCGAACAGAGCCGTTTCGGACAAAGTTTACTCGTTCATCTTCAGTCACTTATTGGCTCCTTATGGTCTGGCCCAAAGTTATTATATTATACTCGCATGTCACGACACTCATTGTATAATAAATATAATATGTATACATATATTATTATATCATGACAACTTTGGGCCCGACCACAAGAAGCCAATAAATGACTGAAGATGAACGAATAAAATTTGTTCGAAACGTCTCCGTTCGGCTTTTGACGGTTTCTCTTCTTTTTGCTGCAGTCTGCCTTCTTATTCCTTTTTCGGCCTCCAACAGCAATTGTCGATATATATTTTTTATACTATACTATAATATTTTTATTTCCTGTTTATTAATATATGATTTAATTGCCAATTTAATTTTATTTATTTATTTTATTTTAAAGTCTTTTTCGCTATCTGTGACCATTTAGACTCCGTCCTTATTTATTTATAACAATTGGTACCCATTATAATATAAATAAATTTTTGTCGCTCAGAACGGGAAGCAAACCACTGACCTTTGGTACGTGAGGCAAGACCTTTACTTCTGCACCGAGGGAAAGGCTTTAATATTTATAATATGCACTTTTTTTTTGATATTGCTTTTGGGTCAAAACCAAATAAATAAAAAAAAAAAAAAAATTATAAGATTGATAAATAATTAAAAGACACGGATGAAAAATATCTAAAATAAAAGTTATATAAAAATTGTGAACCGGCTACCTAAGGCGCCCGACGCAAAAAATTTAGTGACACAGCACATCACACAATTTTCCCTACCTTAGGTAAGAAAAAGTTTTGTGATGTGCAGCTTTCAAACCAAATTTTTTCATACTAAAATGTAAAAAAATTTCTTGGCAGGTTTCGTTATAATAGCCAATGATTGCTTTTAATAAAGGGTTACGAATATTAATCGATAATTGCATGAGATTTAAACCACTACGCATATATTAATATTTAAAATCGTTCTGACCTAGAGATTTTTCTGAAAGTCAAATATCTCCTGATGAAATAGAGATATCAAGATGCATCTAGGTTTAAAATAATCAGAATTTTAGGCATTATCGACAAAATTAATTTAGTTTAAAATTTGGCCAAAAAAATTTATTTTAATTTGTAGTTTTTAATATTTTCACTGTAATAAAAAATTGAAGGTGGACTGTACATCTCTTGTTTTATAAAAATTATCTATTATATTCCAAACTCAATTTTCAATACTGACCACTCTTCTTCTGACATTTCTTCAGGATATTTATTTGGGATAACCTTTGCTTTTGACAGTGCTGCTCTCATAAAAAATTTTTAAGAATCAAGGAAAACCTGGCCAAAACCTTAATTAACAAGAATGGTACGACCTCACTTTACCTGAGTTAATCTCTGCGCTTGAGAACTAAAATATAAATATAATAAAATTTTCACACAACTCTAGTATTTTAGGACTTGACAAAATTTCTAATAGATTTAATCATAGGAGGAGGCATATGTCTATAATCCCAAGTAGTGACAATCACAAATCAATACCAGATCCTACAAACGAATGAAAACCTATATTTTTCAATGTTTTTAAAAAGCATTAAAATAATAATTCATTATTCTTGGGAGAAGGACAAGTTTAAATAAATAAATAAATAAAAGCCTTTTTTACTTACGATCTCGGAGACACTTCGAGATAACTTTATCTCATCCTCAGTCCAAAACAATCGAATATTTGCATAAAATTAGTCCATGAATGGATATTGTTACAATGAATATTTCTCAAAGTACAATATTGTACATATGTACTTATGGACTAACTTTGTGCAAATATTCGATGTATACCTATATGTACATTATTGTTACAATGAAAGTGATTGTAAGAAAAGAGAGTATCAATTTGATCTGATGATCATATTATCAATCATATTTATTGTAACAATAATGTACATAGACTAACTTTAAGCAAATATTCGTTTCTTTTGGACTGAGGATGATATAATAAAGTTAACTCGAAACGTCTCCAAGATGGATAAGCAAACAAATGCTTTTATTTTGACTCAACCTGCCCTTATCCCAAGAATAACAGCCACCAAATCTCTTCAATAATAATTCGTTATCTTTTTAGGGTTTGAAAGTAGCAGATGAAACCTACTTAAGTAACTGGACAGAGAGTGATACGAGTTTCCGCAAATGTGTCTGTTTGATGATAAACCGAAGTCAAAACCCGATGTTGATTACCGGAGGGCCTTTCTTTGTTATTAATTTAGAACTTCTTATAGCGGTAAATGCTAGTCTTATTTATTCTATTTTCTTATTTAATAAATATAATGCTATAGTTAGATCCTTTTACAATAGAGTTTCAAATAAAATATTTCCAGGATTAATGTGATATTTTTTCCACACGATGCATTTCTTCATCTATTTGGAAAACGATAGCTCGAGATATTATTTTTATGAACTATCACCTGCCATTTAGAAACTTTTTTAGGCTTCTTTTTAACAATATTTTTCTGATTAATTAATTATACCGTGAGTCGCAGTTCGTGTCTGGTTGCTGGAAGGTAGGCAATTCAAATGACCAACGATTAATTGCTCGAGCTTCTTGAGAGTGGATCAGGCATGCATAGTTATTATAATAAATATCCTTAGAAACAACTGCAAGTGAATGTTTTTTGCTCTGGGAGTTCTGGAGCAATTAATCGTTGGCCATTTGATTGCCTACCTTCCAAGCAATAATAAACGAATGCACCACATGGTAATTAATATAGATTTATATAATAGTTGGATTGAATAAATATTGCCATCTTGCTTAGTGTGTTATTTCACTAATCTTACTGGACAAAAATAATTGAGCATATATATATATAGAAGATTTCCGTGGTTGGATGAATGTGAAATAGTATTTTCACGGGTAGGTCCGCGTTGATTGTTGAGATTAACCTGACGTTTCGGCTGAAGCTCCAAATATATATATAAATGTTTGGGCTATTGTAATAAAAATTCTCATGGAAAGTTCAGAATAAAATAGTCAGTAGTTAAATTGAAATATTAATTTAATTACTCTGACAGAAATTTTGTAAATCTTTGTGCAGCACTGTGGCATTGTATCATATATTGAACAAACCTATCTTTCATTCCATATTGGCCCTCTTCGACTTTATGTTTATAATGGTAATAATTCGCTAGAAGCAAATGACTTAGAATGAATTTTAAAAAAAATGGTCTTAATGTTCACTTTGGAAGTACACCTCAGAGACGTAGAGCCAGTAAGGATTAGTCACACAAATGGTTAGGAGAAGGGCTTACTTTTAATAAAAAAATTTTCAAAATTAATAGAAATAGGTGAACCTTGTTGAAAAATGAGAATTGTATTAAAAAGTTAAAATTATGCTAAGAGTAGTTTAATATTATAGAAAGTAAATAAAATACAAATTCTAATTTTTTAAATTTCCAACAATGAGTCTCTTTTTATTACAGACGTTATTAATATATAGGGATAATTGGTTCCTGCCACAGCTAGCCTTACTCAATCTCAAGGATATTTCTTTGGTTCTTGATATAAAAACGGAACAAAACAACTCTATCTGCAACTCATTGTCTTATGCATTGAGTCTGCTTACACTCTAGTGATTAATTAAAGCTGAAATGTTTCATATTTTGGGAGTTTTATTTCGATAGAGGCTACCTTTCTGGCTGACTTCCTCTCTCATATACCAGTATTTCTAAAAACAGAGTACAATGTCATATATTTTTAGATTTTCATTATGTGTGTAGAGAAGAAATATTCAAGATCAGAGAGGATCAGAGTGATCAGATTGCCAGACGTCCAAAATTGTATAACAATATACTATGTTTTCTTATCAACAACCAAAGACATGTCTTTTTAGTACTAAGGAAGGCTAGCAATAGCAGGCAAAACGAATTGTAATAAGATGCTGGAAATTTTAAAAAGTTTGAATTTTTATTTTAATCTTCTTAATACAAATTAAAATCTTTTTAAATGTTATCTACTTAAAATAAACCGTTAATTTACTCAAGAAATTATTTAATTTTTTATTTAATTTTAGGTTTATCGGCTTTCATTTTCAATATATACAATCCTAAAACAAGTTCATGAAGAAGAACCTAATAATAATTAGGAATTATGCTTATTTATTTTATGTAATTGAATTAGTTATTGGTAGTATCAGGATATTAATACGTAAATGAATGTAGAGTATATAACACTATAAAAGTTATAATTAGTTTCAAATACAAATATGACCTGAAGTTTAACAAAAAAAATTCCACAACTCTTCCACTCCATGTGAATGATCTCTGCCCATAAATATAAAATTTCATTGGAAAATGAATCCATTTTCCAAAAGCAGTTATTGTGAGTATATTTTTACTGGATAATTAAGTGACCATATGACTCCTGACAGTTGAACCCGAGATCTCCAGCCTATCCCGGTATCTGCCTATATCAGTGTGCTTCCTTTGCATAATAATAATAACAACCGGCTCCTTGACCATAACAGCGGAGTGCCTATATTTAACTATGACTTGTCAAGTCTATTCGAGGTATATATTGACTATCAATCAATATCTGATTCAAATTAATAGGTCTAGAAAACAATTTAAAATTTATAAGTTTTAAATGATAACACATTAACATCCTTAATTACTAAATTAATAAATAAACTAATATTACAATATAAAAGAAATCAAATATTATTTTAGAGTAATTAAATATAATTTTATTTTAAAAAATTGTTTTTAAAAGAACGCCTCTTAATTGTGAATAGATAGCCAAAGATGATTTTATGCTTAGCGGATTGCCTATATTTAACGAATAACAACCACTCAGAATTTAACTCCTTCCTTTGAGTAATCAAGGCTAAATGTATTTTACTAATAATTAAATAGTTTATCTAAGATAAATAATAAAAAAAAGAACAGGAAATTTCAATAAAAAATTTGCAAGTAAAAAGGAATTTGGTGTGACTAAACGCACATTACATAACTTTCTCTTATCTACGGAAAGGAAAGCTGAGAGATGATGTTTCACACCAGATTTTTTGCAACGGGCCTCCTAGGTAATACCAATTTAATCAATTTCGTTAGGCGTGTTTAAGAAACAAAGCGGTTGCTCCTGCTGTTTACCCGAACAACGACAAAAGACTATATCGGTAAAGTGGGTTCAAACAATTTTGGAGCTGGGTTAATACATTTCAAAGATCATCTAATAAATAATTGATATATGAATTTTAATCAAAATCGTTAGAGCGAATTTTGAGAAAATCGAAAAAACTAAAAAAGTACATCAATAAAGTACTAGTGAATGGGCTATTAGCTTAGGAAATAAGTTAAGCTTATAATCCTGAGGTGAAAGCAGCTCAGATTCAAATCCATCTCATGGCAAAAATTTAACCAACTATTTTATTAGTGATGTCTCCTCCTGGATAAGGAAACGGGAATTCACTTTAGTATTATTCCCATGAAAGCTTGCCTCTATAGTAACCACAATGTGTCAGTTTCTGACACAAATGACTGAAAAGAAGCGAAAGCACTAGTAGTCTTTGGCAGATTTTATTGAAAAGCTTCGTCTGTAACGAGAGTACCCAACTTTTTTTTTTTTTTTATTCAGGTTAGGCTACAAGGCCATGCCCTACAGAACATTGAATACAAATACAATATAAATATATATAAAAATAGTAATAATATAAATAAAATATATAGAGTACCCAACTTAAATATAAAATTTCAGCTTCGGACGTTTTTTCATTTTTGAGAAATCTTGTTCACAGACACACGTTACACAGCCAGACCATTTTGCGAGACCTATTTTTTTAAACTCAAGGGACCTCAAAACGTGTATTTCCGTTTAAATATTTACATCGATTTTTTTTGTGATCGCAATACTTTCTCACTATATTATATTATTACAGGTAAAAGAAAATAAAATATTCGGCCTCGAACTCAAAGGCCCAAATTTGAGTCATCTATCGAAATCTTAATTTTTTCTGTCAAATGATTTGAAATAATTATTTATATATTAAAATATATTTTTTTCTTGAAATCCGCATATAATTTTTTTTGACAAACTAGAAAGGCTTTATTTAATAACAATTACGCTCTGTGGCAGATATGAAGGTAAATCATGAAAAATGAATGTTTCTTTTTGTTGCAATATGTGACATATATAATACAAGGAGGGCCTTCTTAAATCTAAGAGAAGTGACCAAAAATTAAAAATTAACAATAAATTAAAATAAAAAACATTTACAAAGAATTTTTATTAAAAACCATTTGCAAAAAAATAATTAAGACAGGGAAAAATTTTATTTAAGACTTCCCTAAACAATTTTCCTTACAATTTTTTTGAGGGCCTTCAAGCCTCAAAGAAAGTCAAAATACATTATATTAATACAAATACCATAAATCTATTAAAATTAAATCGGAACAATACAAATTTTATTCTTGTTTTGATTTTTCCTTTTTTCACCTAGAGGCCCTTTCTTCAAGATAGGTATTTCAAGAGATTTTATTCTGAATTTACAGTAGCAAAATAAGTTGAAGATTTGTTTTTACTATTTTAATTTAAAGTCAATGGTTGGTCTTACTGGTCATTTTGACTATACTAAGATGAGCTTTGAGAAAAACAAGTAGGGACAGAATAAGAAATAAAAAGAATGACAGAGGTAGCGGAGGCGTCTAAAAAGGTAAAGGAGAGTAGACTTAGCTGGTCTGGGGATGTAATGAATGGGATGAATGAGAGGATGGATTGGTAAGAAAAAGGATGCTACAATTGAAGGTGGAAGGAAAAGGCCTAGAGGAAAATGAGTGGATTGCATAATTAAGGATTGTAGGCAAAAGGGATTAAAGGAAGAGGACTCTCAGGATCGAGCGTTTTGGAACGACAAAATAAAACTGGGTGGCTCCCTAAAAAAGTTGAAGAATAAGAAGAAGATTGGCCATTTTGACTATGTATAAAATACAATATACAATCCAATAATTCAGTGGCT
>JAAAKE020168567.1:0-29726 GCA_010014785.2 Anisolabis maritima
TCAGTTCGGATCTTTGCGTTAAGATGACAAGTCCAATGAAAATAAAACAAGTTTCTATTCGGACAAAATTTAAAATTATGAATATTTCGGCCAAAATTTCAAAAAAGTTCTCTCTTTTAGATCAGGGAATGGTAGAAGGTGAGGGGGATCGCTCTCCCAGGGCTTAAAAGACAATTTTAGTTCAGGTCCCTTAGCTTAGCTCTATTCAAACATGAATGATTTATTTGCATTTGGGAGAGTAATCACACTTAATGAATATGCTCTTTGGAGCACTCTTTAAAATACTTTTTTTTTTTATCCATGATTGATTCTTTATTGAATTTTAATGCATTTTATGCGAAGAATAAAAGAATTGTGCGTGAAGCACATTCTTTTTGTTTCTATGAAGACTAAGAAGACACTTTTTTTTTTTTTGAAAATGCATAAATTCCAAATGCCAGTGATCACATGCAACAAGGAAGGTCAAGATTAAGAGAGAGTATGGAAAATCAAAAAGAAGATTCTAGAAGTTGCTTGTTAGTTTTAAATGATTGAAGATTGAATTTTTACAGAAAGAGAAGAGAAGAATCATTACATTAGATTTTCTCATGATTCCTATGAATTTATTTTATACTTTCATGTAAGCTGATGTAGCATATTTTAAAAAATAAATAAAAATTTTCCTTTCTCCTTTTTCACTCTTGAGAGGTAACTCGTATTCACAATTAATTCGCCAAAAGAGAATTAATTTTGAATACAAGTTTTATTTAATCGTTTGACATCTTTTTGTTTAAATAGATTATACCTAAAACGAGGGAGGGAAAGATATCTTCGAGCATCTTAAAACTTCTTTGCTGGTGAATAATCTTCATGAAAAAATGTAATAATTTTTATTTTCATTTTACTTTTTTAAATGGTTTAGAATTTATTGAATAATTAATTAATGTTTTGTTTTATAAAATTCTATTTTTGCTTCCCCCCCCCTAATTTATATTAGGGATGGAAACTAATTAATCGAACCAAATTCCTGAATCCGAAAAACATAGTTTTTATTAAATTTTTAGCCATCTCGGAATTTTCATAGCAATCCCTTCAAGGATTCATGATCCATTTCTAAAAACAATTTTCGCTTTTTATCAATTCTGTCTTAAAACTCGTTGACTGATATAATTCTTTTTGCTACTGAATGAACGTTTGTTGAGAACATACTAATCAATAACTAAAAAAAATTTAATTTTTTATTCATATCTAAAATTACAATTTTGAATTACCTATATATTTTAATTTTAGATCAAAGGCGTTTTTAACCTAAATATTAATATACCCCTATATTCCAACGTTTTTGGAAATAATTTTTCTCAGTGTATTTTATTCCTCGGTTAAATCGTCTTTGATCTATTAATAAAAACGAATTTTAAATTGAGATGATTAATTTCAATAGTGTAATTTTAGATTTGAATAAACGATCAAACATTTTATTTTAAAAAAGAGATTTTGAATAGAGAACGAAAAATAATTAATATTTTTATTCAATTAATTTACGTTCCTTCTTTTTTCGGTACAAGAACTTTAGCTATTTTTGAGTGGGTGTATAAATCATTTATAGTCAATTAAAATTTCTTGAGTATGGAGAAATGGGAGAGGGTTGAGAGTTCACCAACCAAACGAGCGCCTTGGTAACTTATATTTTCACAAAAACATTGCGCCTGTTCACTCTCACTATCAACCCTGTCCGCCAGTGATGCAGAACACTGGTAACGCTGCTCCTCAGCTGAAAGCACTACTAAAAAATTTTTATATAGAGTATATGCTTGAGATGGTTTTACGCGCAAATGTTATAAAAATTTTTTTTGACATTTTTCTTCATCTTCCGCCATTTTCAAAAACTACAACTACTCATTATATGAACACAAATTAGAAGAATCTAGTCACATGGCTTACATGTTATATGAGATAAATATTTTATGCTCCAAGAATATTAAATAACGTCCATGATGATGTTTATTATTATTTTATGAGCAACAACCACAATAACAAACCCCCTTCTACTTAAAACAACAACAAGGGAAAGTTGTTGCAAGGTCGAAAGAGTGTGACAAATTTGAATGATGTGTTCATTTGTTTGTCTCCATTTAATTGGCTGATCTAAAAAAGAGGTCGCCTCTCATTTAAAGCAATTTACGAAAAATTAAAGTTGTATTTCTCTCAATTGATCTGAATTTTTTATCTTCTGTTTTTTATTTTCGTTTAACCCACATACGAAAACACTGATAGGTAGATGTGAGAACTGAAAATAGATTTTATATTTTTAGGGTGACATTTAAATTTAGATATTTGAGGCCGGAAAACGAGAAAAAATCGTTAGAGAAATTGTATTCGAAATTTATTTTTTCTATCTGGAATTTTTACCACAAAATTAATAGATTTGAATCTATATAAAAAATTAAAGACATTTCCGGTTGATCTACAAGAGCGGGAGAAAAAGACGATCCCCCTCCTGCACTTTCTAAGTCTCTTTACTATTATTATTTCTAAAAAGAATCTGAAATTTTTTTGTCCATACTTTCCAGACAATAAAATGCCAGTAAATAGTTTCAGATTCTTTTTAAAGATTTTAAAATTCTATTTGCTCCAAAGGTTTATATAAAATAGGCTCTAACGATCAATGTTCGAATTCAGTCATCACTGAATTTTTTTCCTTTAAAATTTAATGAAAACAAAAACTTGGACTAGAACACCTCCTCTTTCAAACAACTATACGAAAAAAGGGGACGATAAGAAAACATTCTCCCTGATCAAAGCGATCTTTGCAAGAAGACCGGTGCTGAGAAAGACCCTTCTCAAATACTAAAACGTGCTCGTTTAACTGCTTTGGATAAAAGGTTTGGGAGTGGTTATGGAAAGGATATAGAGAATAGAATATAGATAGATATATAGAAACGAGAAATAAATATGTAGAATGAGAAATTAGCAATAGAAAATAAAGTTATTTCACGGAGTACTGATTGATAGCGAGGAGTAGGCTATCTTTCAAGCACAAAAGTAGATGTGCCTAAAAGGGCCATAAAATTTGTTTTTAAGTCTATTTCGGCATCTGAGGCTATTTAGACTCCGTCCTTTATTTAAATTAATTGGTAGCCAATATTATTTAAAGACGGGAAGCGAACCACTGACCTTTGGTAGATGAAGCCAGACTCTAGCTCTGCACCAAGGGACATGGCTGGCCATTAAATTCAATCTATTATAAAATGTGACTAAATGGTCTAAATTTAATTTTTATTAGTACTCTTAAAGTATAATAATTTAATACAATACCTTTTTATATTCGCGGCCCCTTAGGATAATTAATAAAATACATTTATCAACTTACAGTTATTACTTATTATTTAATGTCTCTTTAATTATCTCTGTTGTTGGATATTCTCCACCTTCCATCATTTGTCATTAATGCTACCCAAGTACAAATCGGCAAAAAATAGGAAAATCCTTTTTCACAAAAATATATCAAAATAAAGGGTAATATATAAAAAGTATTAAAATTATAAAGACTAAAAATTTTTTTTAATTTTTGGGACCTCCTTAAATTCCTTTCGGGATCCCCTTAGGACTCGCAACCCCTCTGCTTCAGAACCACTGGTGTAATATATATACATTGGGATTGACATAGGGCTAGATTTGAATTCAATTCAAATGAATTAACAATAATTATTTATTAATTGACGAATCCAGATTTTCGGAGAACTTAAAAGTTCCGATTGGTTGCCATTTAATAAATAATTATTAGTAAAAATTAAATAGAATTTTTATTATCATAAAATCTAATTCCATCGTCTATGTCCTTATATTTAATTTCTCAAATAATGATTTTTTTTATAGATTATAAATACGTAGTTTATAATTCTACCATCAATCATCTCTTTTTCCGTATTTAATAAAAATTGTAACTTCGGTCTCTTGGTAACTTATATCCAAATTCAAAACAAATAAATTAAAATAAAAATTTCATTTTTGATGCCCCCTTTGGAGAAAAAAGTACAGAATTAAGACATTTAAAATTTTCTGCTATGAAATTTTTTTAGCCACACATGAAAGGTCAGAAACCCAAACCCTGGGGCTGTTAGTTTCTTTTTATTAACATAAATAATTTCGTCAACATTCCGTTCATTGTCTTCATCAAAATGAATAAGCAACTCTCTTTCAAAATTTTTTATTGATAAATTGAAGAAGAGAGACGTTGAAATATTTTGCGTCTTTCAATAATCAAAAATGAAGTAATCAATTGGAGCTGTTATGATCAACATATCCATATTTTTTTTTAGAAATTATTACTTTTGAACAATTTATTATTTTTCCATTTACATACAATTCCGCTTTCTTTTAGTCTCGATACAAAAACAAGTAACAAGACTTGTCCGATAATCGAGGGGTCATTGATTCGGCTCCCGCGCAAACTGATTAAAATATATTTATATAATTGGTCTACCAATTTAAATAAATATGGCATTATTTTGTCTACCGTATGACCTCAGGAGTTAAAAGGTATATTTTATGAATTCACAATATTCACAACCCTTGGGGTGATTATTGAAAATTTTTTGGAAAAACTAAAATTTTGTAATATCAAGTATATTTTATAAAATTTTCTTTTTCCTAGCTAATCGCGTATTGCCTATTTTCCTCGTCAGTTGTACGGAAAACCGCAAATTACTAATAATTTTTTTTTATTCGTTTATTTTCGTTTTCAAAATTATATCTCATCGACCTATTTATAATTTCTTTGAAATAATCATAAATATCAGTTGGTTTTTCAAAATGATTGTTAACTTTATTTAGATAATATATATATATTTTTATTTATTAAAACTAATATTTAATTTTCTGTCAATAAATACAAATTTCCCAACATTTTCTTTTTTGCGGATTCGAGGTCGGGATAGGAAAGACCGAGTCGAAGAGAGGGGGGTAAAGTGAAGCGTCGGGGCTCTTTGTCACGCTAAGTGAAATGTGAAGTCCCAGAAATTCACTAATCATAATTATCCAGGTTAAATAATACCAGCATAAAATAATTCGTTTTTCTTTAGGTAAAAAAAAATATTTCTCCTAAAAAAAAAACCTAAAATTTTTTATTAAATCTCAAATTTATTAATTGAAGAAGTGATGATTTCGGTTGAATTAACAAAATTTTACTGAATAAGGGAAGAATAATGTAGAAGCTTGGATAATATTATATTATTTATTTTATTTTTAAAGTATAGTTTCGGCACTAGTTTTTCTCTTCTTCGAAACAATTTTGTTGCGTTAATATTGTTTAGCCTTGTTATAAAATTTAATCAATTTTTTTGGAACCTATTGATTTCAGAAATATTAAATTTGTTCCATTTAAAGGGACTCGGTTTAAAGGAGACGGATTCGCTTTTAATCTCGTGCTTTATTTAAAATTTAATTAGAGGATTATTTGAGGTTAAATAAGAAAAAATATTTTTTTTTTTTTAAATTAATTTCATATTCAATATTGACGTTTCTCTCATATATTGGACATTCAACAGGATGGATAAAAATAAATTTTTACTTAAAAAGTTTTTATTAAACACCAGTGATATTTGTGTACAGCCACATGGCCAGAAAGATTTTTCAACGTGAAATTTGACCAATCCGGAGGTTGGGGACATGTCTCATGGATAGGTTTTGCACCTCCTCCCCGGGGCAGAGGGGTTAAAGACACATACTAATACTGATAACCCAGGGGGGTGGGTTGGGATCCCAGGCAGTCTGATGAAAATTTATTTCAATCAATTGGATACCAATTATTCTAAATAAATATGTTGGGATAATTTGTATCGTAATTAAAATATATAACTATCGTTTCGTTTTATATGCCGAAAAGACTTAAAAAAGTCTTGTTAATTTTTATTCTATATAACTTTTATTTTTTTTTTGCAAAAAATTGAAAAAAAAAAAACTAAAAATTCTTAGAACTACGAACTTTTTATTTTCTCTATTTATTCTGTCATTGGTTTAATAATCCTCCGATTATATAAATCCAGCTTATCCGAGTATATAAAATTCAATTCAGTGGACCGTATTTAGGCTTATCTGCAGCTGGAAGGTGCTTCAGTCCACCATGATATGCACAACTTAAATCCCTCCTGAACTCTTGACCTAGATATTTACTCATATTACCTTATTTCCTATCTCTAACTGCTCCTATTTATTCATTCTAGTTTAATACTAATTTAATCTATGCCCAGTCAAAACTTTATTTATTTTAAACTATATCTTGGGACAATATATTGAAAACCAATTCTTTTTCAAACAACCTTTATTGTTTAGTACTATGCTAAGAAGGATGTCTTAATTTTCGCCCTTCTTAGAAGACTACTTAATTGATGCAGAATACTTCTCCCCTCCAGAGAATGAAGTGGCATTATCAAATTAAAATTTAATTATTTCAAAGAATATCAATTTCAAACGCGATTAATTATTTAATTCAAGAGGTGGAGGTTGTGAAAAATAATTCGTTCTTTTCAACTTATTATTATTAATTTTTCAATATTTAATAGAATTCTGATATAACCACTATTTTTTGTAATTCTAACATATAAGTATACTAAAATTCGTTTGTCGGTTTTGTGCGTGACCAAGAGTGTGCCCACAGGGAAATTATATAAAATAGATAAAATTTCAGAAACACATGCATATATATATATATATATAATTTCAATAATTATTTTTAAGATCCCCTTTATTTTTTTTTCTTTTTAATCCCCCCTCCTCCTACTTCTCCACGCCCTTTCTCTCTTCCCCCTCGTCGTGAAGCTTTTGTCCCCTTTTCATTCTTCCACTTCCCCTCTTTGTTTTATTTTATTCACTCTCTCCGTCACTTTTATTTGACGTCATTTTTGTTTATCTTTTATTTTTTTTTTTACTTTTCCTATTTCCAAAATCAAATTTTCCAATTTAATTAAATAAAAAGTAATGATCAAGTCTTTGCTTGGTTTTTACACTGAAAATAAGGAATTTTTTTTTTCTGTTAACCCTAAGAAAGCTTTTGAAAATAGGGAGAGAAAGAGAGTTAGAGTTTGATTTTCGCCCTTTTTCTTCGACTCAAAAAAATTCAATTTTAAATAAATTAGAATTAAATTAAAATCATAGCTTCAAAGAGAGATTCGCAAACAAGGAGAATTGGATTATAAGATGAGGAATTCTTATTTATATTTTATTCTATTTCAAACAAAATACAACTTTTCAGCAACTTATTTTGAAATACCATTAAAGTTAGGGTCACACTGGAGTAGATCGGGCCTCCATCGATCACCTTCATAGCCCTCCGCCCCCTCACCTCTAATCCTCTAATACTAAAATTATTTTAAATATAATATTAAACGTT
Organism: Anisolabis maritima; assembly: GCA_010014785.2. NCBI lineage: Eukaryota > Metazoa > Arthropoda > Insecta > Dermaptera > Anisolabididae > Anisolabis > Anisolabis maritima. Next base: position 7,367 of record JAAAKE020168567.1, read on the forward strand.
AGTCCTTCAAATACTTTAATTGGTTTTCTTTTGATACTTGTAGAAGAAGGTACTTGTTTTTTATTGAAACTTAAATAAAAACTTTTTTTTTCCAAAAATTAATGCCATAAATCTTTTTATGCAAAATTGTAATAATAAAAGGGAAGTCCGAAATTGCGTGACACACAAATCTTAATAATAAAAAATATTAATTTATTAAAGCGAGAAAGAGGTGGGTGCGATGTTCCGTTAGAAGTTGAAGGGAATGGGGTAGTCAAAATAAAAAAAGCCTTTTTTTTTAAACAGCAGGAGCGATTTCGGTCATTTTTAATGAACCTTAGATCAAATTTAATATATTATTATTTAAATTTTTATAATTTTACTCAAACGAACTTGAGGAGTGTTCTTCTTGACTACGCCCATGTGTTAGATTTAAACTTTCGTATTGTTCCAAAATGACCAAGATCGGGTTTATTAATTGATTGATTTGATTCCACAATATTAAGAGTTTATTTTTTGAAAGGAATAACTAAAAAAGGATTAACAATGAAAGATTATAGTGGGTTTCATTTTGCGAATTTAAAAGTTTATTAACTTTTTAGATTAATATCAACTTATTGACATCAATATATATGCGAGCGTAAATATATTGTTTTTTTATTTTTTTATATTCCTATTTTCGTTTTTATTGAGTTATGATAAATTAATCGTTCTTTGATTTCATACATAGACAATATTTGAAATTCAAACAAAATATGAGCTTTGAAATGCACTCAATAAAAACTTCAAAACATGAAGACTAGTTCCCAAAGAAGAAGGGAAGATATAACTTATATTCTTGCAATAAGAGATATATAAAAAAAAATACTAATTCATATTTATCCTCAATAATTATATTCATAAGTTTATAAATTATATATTTAAAAATGAAATTAAAGTTTAATATACCTATTAGACACATTTTTTTTTATAAAAATAGTACATTTTAGTGGGTTTCGATATTCGAACCAGTAATTTAGAGCAAGAGCTCTATCTCTCTTTTAAAGGAACTTTTATAGTTATTAGAGAAATATATAATATATATTTAATAATACATCCGTTTGAATATATTATTATACAATAAAATACATCTTTAATTTTTAATTTCTCTTACCTATATATGTAATATATAGGGAGAGTATTACAATCGCAAAAAAAAAATGTCGAGATTTCAACAGAAATATACGTTTTATGGTCTCCTGAAACTAAATCAATGGAAAATGGTCTGTCTGTCTGTGTGTATGTCAACAAATTTCCTCAAAAATGAAAATAACCACTGAAATTATATTTAAGCTAGATAGTCGCTTGAACCTCGAAGCTTTTGCATAAAATCGGTCAACGGGTATTAGTACTTTACTGCTGCCCTAGTTTTTTTGGATTTTCTCAAAATCTACCCTGATGATTTTGGTTAAAATTCATATATCAATTATTTATTACATGATCTTTGAAATATATTAACCCTTATCCGCTCCAAAATTGTTTGGGCCCCACTTTGCTGATGCACTATTTTTATTTTTTTTTTTTGATTTGCTCAAAATTCTTTCTAACGATTTGGATTAAAATTTCTTAAAACAATTATTGATTTAAAATTTCTTAAAACAATTATTGATTAGATGATTTGAAATATATTAACCTTTATTCTCACCAAAATTGTTTGCAGCCCACTTTATTTAAATAAGTATAACGGTATTGATTAAACTGGCTATACATTGAATGGCTACTACCTAGGGGCCCCAATAGCAAAAAATCTTGTGAAACAGCACATCACTCAACTTCTCTTACCTTATGTTGTATGTTGTGCGTTTATCACATATTTAGTACATTTATTTATTTATTATTTATACTCATTTTTTCGGCTGCAGAGGTCATTTAGAGTTTACAAGTTTTCATAATTTTTTATTATGCACATTAAATATCGATAGCTTACGGCGTGCGTTCCACAGTCTTGTTCCTCAGAGCAACCCATCCGAGGTTCAACACTACATGGCCTTAGCCTAAAAAATCTTTGTGGCCTCTCTCTCTGGCTAGGCCGTCACGGAAACCTTTTGTATAACGAACACTTTTGATAATCAGAGCACTTAGGTCAGTTTAAATATTTGTATTTCCACAATCACAGTGTGTACGTATCAAATTTCAACATGCTAGTGTCATTCTTTCTTAAGTAATCTTAATCTTCAGGAGGAAATAGTTGATAGAACCTTAAAAGATGAACATCTAATATATAACAGGGAAAGTATTAGGATCGGGAAAATTTCGATGTTGCGTTGTTTCAACGGAAATACACATTTTGAAACTCCTGAAACTAATACGAAAAAATATAGTTTGAATAAACACACATCACACAACTTTCTCATAGCCGAAAAAGACAAAAAAAAAATTTTATTTGTAAAAGTTTTTTCGACATCTGAGATCATAGAGACTTGAAACAATTTTAATTAGTATTAATTACGATAAAAATTATCCAGGTCTATTTGGATTGGAGATAAATTAACAAAAGAAAATAAGCAAGAAGAACATAATCCATGACCAATTGTTAATATTCTGCAAATCCGAATTAGATATATATTTTTCCTTCCAAATGCTATTTTTTAGAGACAAAAAGGCTTTAATTTAAATATTAGCGTTCGAATAGAAACTTTTCATATGTCTACCACTTAGAGATATAATATTTTTTTCGCTTCACTACCTTTAGAGCTTAATATCGTTATATAATTTTTTTTTATTTAAAAGCGAATCTAACGATGCTAAAAGAAGCCCTAAAGGAAGTGAACAATTGACATGCAGCTGCAGACCTGATTAAATTTAAAGGTCCTAAAATTACTCAAAGCTATCACAATCAATCAATTTAGGGGAAATTAAGTATAGCACATGTAAAAGTTTCATCTTCTCTTTTAAGTTGAAAATTCATTTGAAGACAAAACACAAAAATACATTATTAATTAGGAAAAGGAATCAATTCCGGCCTAATTAGGCTATTTAGGTCAAATTAAGATTCAAGTACTATCCATTTAATTGTCGTATAGAGCCAAAAAAGAAAAGATAATTCTCAAATATCGACGTTTTTACACTTCATCAGAATAAATTCATATCAAGAACAGAAGAAATGTCTTAGCTCGGGTAACTCGTGATCCCTTCACTAGAAGTGAATTAGAATCAAGATAAGCGTTCTTCATGTACCGGTCAAAGATGTATAAATATTAGTAACCATTTTGTTATAGAACCTGTTTTATTAATCCCCTTTACATCTCTGTGCTTATATTTTTTAATATATTTTCACAAAAATAGCCCCCCATACCTTACTTATGGTGGCTTCTATCAATAATAAAAAGTTCGACCCATGTTTGGCGAATAATAATTCCTGATTGGAATCTATTATTGTCAAAGTATGTTTTTTTTCTACCAACTTTTAATTAATAATTTTATCCTGAAAATTTTTTCAAATAAATTTGTAAATAATATAAAAAATCTGGTGTGACGGTCGCACATCACAAAACTTTGAGTGTGGTGTGCTGTCACATCTGATTTTTTGCATCGAATTCCCGGGTCAATTTTTTTTTCTTTTCGATATCTGAGACCATATAGACTTTAAACAATCACATATACTTGTTATCCACGAATATTTATTTATAACAATTGGTTTAAATAAATTTTCATCGGACTGCCTGGGATCCAAACCCACGCAGACACCATTTTGTGAACTAGGGGTTCAGATCTGATGAGCACGCGATTATCGACCAAGATTTACTCGAGCTAAGTCTCTGTATATGTCTCTTCTGCCTCCTATATCAAGGATCAAACTGTGCCTGACAGGCCGGCCTGTTCCTCCACCCTGTCTCTATTAATATTATTAATTTTGAATGCCGACTCCGAAAAAAGGGATAAAGCAAAGAAAGTAGAAAACCTGAAGTTTAAAGAAATTAATAAAAATGCTAGGAAGTGACATTTATAAAAAGAAAATATATTTAAAATTTATTGAATAATTTTTTTTTTCATAAATAAGAGGTGAGAGAGAGAGAGTAGAGAGATGAAGGGCATCTTATAATGCTAAAATATGCTCTGGAAGAGGCTATCGAACCACCGGCGATTGGGTGGTGTGTGCCAACAGTGCACGATGCACCAGTGGTAAATGAACGGGGAATAGATTTTTTTTTTTTTGGAGATTTTGTGAGTTTTTATGCCTTTAATTAAAGGCTTTTCCCTCAAAATTAAATAAATAAATTTATTTCTCTCTTTAAAAACAAGGTTAATAAAAGAGGATCTTGTCGATTCGTCATTAGGTGGCACGGACAATTATTAGATTTATTTTCTATATTTTAGACAATATCTTAATTATGATAACAAATTGGCAAAGAAAAAGATTTCTCAGTCATAATATGCCAGTCTCCGAGAACCTCCATCCTTTGTTAAATTTTTGAAATATCCCAATCACACTAATCTCACAGCTCTCTCCCCTTTCATCAAGGAGTCAAGCATACTTTTATAATTTTTTTTTATATATATTTATATTTAACTTCCGAATATTGTATTGTTTTTGTTTAACTTTATTTATACAAATTTACTTTTTTATTTATTTATTTTTGAATATTATAATGTTGAATTGTATTTATATATGTATTTTATATTTTTTGAAACATGTATATAATCATTAACTTGAAAATGTGTGGAGCTGAAAGGCGTCAACCAAAATCCAGAAGATAAAAAAAAATTACGATAACAATTTTCCAGCTAAATTTATTTTAACAACTTGTTTAGACTTTAAAAATCAATCAATGTGATATTAGATATTTCTAATCTACGATAAGATAATCAACTTGTGGACTAAATTTTTTTTTAAAAGTATTTTTTGACATCTAAGATTACTTAGACTTATTTCATATTTATTGAAAATAACTGGGAGTCAAGAGACTGAGCTTCGCTTGGTTTTTTTCTCTTTCTTTAATTGGACAAGGAGACAATATAAGACAGGCTTTTCAAAAGTAGGAGTTACAGTTAGATATAAGGCCCTCCGATTGTGTCATTCCTAAATAGGTTCCACCAAAGAGAGATACCCTAAATATATTTTCCCAAAAATGAGACCTAGCTCTATCGATTCCTCTCACCCGAAATCGTAAATATATCATAATTCATCACAATCTTTAGAGCTGGTTTCGAGAAAAAATTTAAATACATATGAATATATATTTACAATAATCATTGAAGAATATTTTTATCGATCAGGATGGATAGCGATCTATTGATCCTTAAATCATTAATACGTATCGTACTTATTGTTTACACCGTTTCAAGCCTATATGCTGAAAATTATTAAAAAAAATTGATTAAAATATAGGCATCAAAGTTACAACACTTTCCGCACTTTTTAGCCACAATATCAAGGAATATAAGATGGGACTGCTCTACAATCCTATCGGGTATGCAAGACATGTCAAATTAATTCCCCCCCCCCCCCTTCCCCGGCCGGGGGGATAAAAAAAATTGCCCTTGGGGGCCAAGGGGGGGGGGTTTGGGTCCCAGGAAACCCCAGAAAAATTATTTTTTATCAATTTAAAACCAATGTTTTATTTATATTTATAAATATTTAAAGTCTATATTTAACTTGCCAAAAAGAATTTTAAAAAAGTCAAAGAGATTAAATAAAATTTCAGAGCTTTCCCTCTATGATGACATATGTTTATTATCATATACTCAATTTTTTTTGTTTCGGATTGTTATAAAAATTGGTCCAGGTCTGGAGACGAACGTAATTAATTATTATAACCGAGTTACAAAAGATTCTATCCAGAGGATGTTGAGAAAATCGTGGTGCGCGCTAAATATTGGGAACCTTTTTTACCGACCCCTGCAGGCCAATTCGTTTCAAATTTTAATACCTTCAGAGACATTCCTAGGGCTAAAAAATTGTTAAGTTCATTCTTTTCTGATGAGTGGTTTCATAGATATAAAATAAATTGTGCACACATACATTAAGATTTTTGCATTTTATATTATATATAGTGCGGGAAAGTAAAATTCAATATATAAATAACAATCCTGAAACCCTGTCCCTTGGTGCAGAGGTAGAGCTTTCGCCTCACGTATCAGATGTCAGTGGTTCGCTTCCCGTCCTGAGCGACAAAAATTTATTTCTATTATATTGGCTATCACTGTTACCAATTGTTAGAAATAAATAAGGAGGGAGTCTAAATGGCCTCAGATGCCGAAAAAGACTTAAAAAAAAAAAAAAAAAACAATCCTGAACAAATTAAATTCCTCCTACCAATTTCTTCAATTTTTACATTAAACTCATAAATAAAGAGAATAAATGAGGCACTCCCGGGAGTCAAATCCAAGTTCTAGTTAGAATTTGTAATATTTAAGTTTAAAAAGTTATTTAAACTCGTAAGCCGGATTTATAAATCAAAACTCCACGGGTGAACATGGGTTCGACTCCCGCGAGTGCCTCATTTTTCCCAATTGGTTTAAGTTCAAATATTTTAAATTGGTTAATTTCTCTGGCCAAATGATTACAGGCCATTTATTTAGGAATTTCTTTTATTATGCATAGCCATTTACTAGGAATTTTGTCGCCTATGGCCATGTATTTAAATGACTTGTCATCTTTTTATATATGTAAAATAAAAAAAAAAAATTGTTTACACTTCATTTATTAAAAGAAAAAAAGTCGCAGATATATGCAAAAACAACATGAAGATTCATTATCAATTAATAGGAAAATCTCTGATTTCGCTTTTGGGGCCTTTATCGCCTATGGCAATGATCATTAACCAAAGCCCCCGCAATGAACGTAAATATCATAAATAGAGAACCGATAGTTTGATTTTAATAATAAAAAAACTTATTTGTTTTAATTAAGGTTCATTAAAGGACGTTTCTAATTGGATAAAATAACATAAAGAAAGTATTGTGTGTGTCACAATACCAATTTTATTATTAATAATGTGATTATTTAATTTTTCTCTTTGGTTGGGATAATATTTCTTTTGATTAGAAACTAATCTGCTCTTCTCAGCTGGTGATAAATTTCTGTTTTTCTTGGAATTTCTACCAGTCTCCCCTCCTCTTTTCTCAACCCCTCTGAACCGGGTTCTTTTTTTTCTCAAGAGGGTCGAATTTCTAGCCGGCTTCAAGTTTCAAGACTCTCCAAGTTTCTCTGAAAAATGTTAAACCCGGTCGATGTCATTCACGCAACGTTAAGAGGGAGAGTGAAAACAAAGGGAATTTGATCATTTCTAGGCAAAATTATATTTTAATGGACCCTTCATATGGAATGATTTAAGTTCTTGCTTGAAAATATCTCTTGTCTGGTCTTTTAGGACAGAGATATATATTTTGGATTTTAAACAGAGATCTTCGATTTTCATATTTCATTGAAATTAAATGGCCTTGAAAGAAAAAAAAGCTTTAAAAAAACATCTCTCTTTTTTTTACACGTGTGGAGATGTTTTCGTTTATATCGAACCTGTTAACTTAAAACTGTTTACATCCAGATATCAAAAGTAAATGATTAATATTTAAAGATGGAATTAGTTAGGAAATATATTGGATTAATAAATAAAAAAACAAAAATAAGCCTTGTTCCTTGGTGGTAGAGGTTTCGCTTCACGTACCAGTGATTCGCTTCTTGTCCTGAGCGACAAAAATTTATTCATATTATATTGGTTAAATGGTATTAGTTAGATGTCGCATAAGATTTTAAAGAATATAATAGAATAAAACAAGACTCTGAATGCTCATCAATAACGTTTCGGATCTTATTTTTACATCATCATCAATCCTTTGATTGTAAAAAATTTGCTCAGAGTTGGCCATATGAACAGTTAGTATATACATATATTTTGATATTTTAAATATATATATACCTGTACTTCATATGACCAATTCTGAGCAAATTTTTTACAATCTAAAGACTGATGATATTTCTTAAATATAAGATTCTAAACAGTGATGTATCATTCTGAGTCTTTTATTTTGGCTGCCTCTGCCTGCTTTTCTCCATTAAATATTCATCTCAGCCACTATTTGAAAAAATAATGTTCGAGAGAAACAAAGCAACCTCATTCCTATGGATATAAAATAATTTATTAGAGTTTGGCCGTTTGGGGAATTCCAGCGAGGTGGAAAGAATCATGGATGGGAATTCTCTCTTTCCTATAGACAAATACAGGGAATGTCGTTCTGATTGGTTGGAGGGATTATTGAAGGAGTACCTTTTGGTTTTGATCTTTACAGTTTTAGAGGGGACTATATATCTTGAATTCCAAAACGGTCCGATTATACCCAATCAAAATTAATAAAAAAATATAAAATTTATTATTCTATGTTATCGATTTAACTCTTTCGATGCATATTATTTATTGATAATGAATTCTAAATCAGTTTCCACGCTGACACAATAGTCTTTAGCTAGGGCTGGCTTTTAAAATTTTGCATTTTGAATACCTAATTTTTTAAATTTTGTTATTGATTTTCTCAATTGTTTTTGTTGCTCTAATCTTTCAATCATTACCTTTAGATTAAATCTATTTTTGAACTCTGAAACTTTTATCATTAGTGATGATGGACTTTAGAATAAGATATAAACATCATTTATTTATTATTTTGGTAAGAAAGTTTCCTGCAGGCATTTTTTTTTATTAAAAATGTGACTTAATTTACATTTTTAATATAAACCTTTTGGCAGTGGTTGTACTTTCTTCAGGAGATAAAAATCTCTTGTGTTTTGAACAACAATGAATGAATACTATATACATACTAGAAATGTTTTTATACTCTGGCGCTGTGATCTGAAGAAGGCTCAGCAAATGACGTTGTTTTCAAAGGTGTAAGTAAATAAAATTACTTTTTTTATAAAAATAAAAGGCTTCTTTCTTATTCTAAAAAAAAATCTCTTGCTTTTAATATTTATTTATTTTATTTTAAATACTTTTTTTTTTTTCTCTAAAATTTCATTTCAAATGGAATATTTAGAAAGAATTTTCATTAGACATGGGAATAATTCATTTGGTTTGCGAGTGGAGCCCAAGGAGAGCGACTCGAATTCATTCCACTTTGAGAAGAAGAGAACAGAAAGAAAAAAATTTCACTGAATAAATAGTGCCTAACCAAAGAGAGAGAAAGAGAGAAAGAACGGAGGGGTTGGATCTCAGCAGATCAATTTCTCCAAGGAATCTAGTATAAAATGTTTTTTAGATATAAAACAGTTAATTCTCAAGGAGTTATTTACGTCTTAAAGTTTTTAATAAAACAAAAACAAAAAATAAAAAGATTTGACTTCAAATAATTATAATTTCATTAATTTTTTTATGTATCTAATTGACTGTTAACAAGTTAGTTACACTTTTATTTTGTTTACGCCCTAGCGAGCTTTTGAACTGGTCAAAATTTCACCTTTAATAAATATACGTTTTTCGTAACTAATTTTTTTTTTCTTTTCAAAAATGACTTTATGAAGAAGAGAAATTTTATTAATCAATAATACCTTGGGGTGCATAAATTAGTTCGATCTTGCACACTGGAAGGTAGGCCAGCTCATTAATGGATTTTTCGATTAATTGCTCTATAGCAGTGTTCTCAATAGAAGTCCAGTGGCCACAAGAAGTTAGGAGAGCCAGGGAAAAAATTATTGATTCCAAGGAGCCCAGAGACTTAATAGAAATAAAATTAAAATTTATTTTCTAAAATATATCAATTAAAAGTGTGTTTAGGGTGAATATATTTGTTTAGTAAAATAAATAATAAGTAGTAGTAAGGTCTATTATATGGCCCGGGCATTTTGATCTTTGAAAAGATGGAAGAGGACAAAATCCTTAGAGGTAATATGTTTAACTAGTTATCAAGCCGACACAAACTGTCTGACTAAATTTTTTCATGTATTGTAGTAGGTCATAAAAAAGGGTAGTATTTAATTTATTCATAAAACTAGTCTTATTCAATAACAAATAAGAATGATTTTGTTCTAAAACTTCAAATGAAGTATCATTTCCGTTGTCATAAGTTATAATATTTAAACGAAACTTATATTACAAAAAAAAAAAAAAAATAGTTCCCTTGTACTCTAAATTTGCCAATTATTATAAAAAAAAAACTAAATTTGATTAGAGGGACATATTAATTTATATTTATAGAGGAGGAACGAATTCTAAATTTTCTCGAATTCAAATTCTATATTAAAAGGTTTTCTCCAATCCTTATATAAGTAATAATAAGTTAAAAAAACAATTTCTTCTATATTAATTTTTTAATATTTTTAGTTTTAATTTATTAACATTATTCGTTTGTTCTTACTGAACATAAAACTAATTTTTATGCTGTAAAACTGGAGCACTCGAATCTCGAACTTTTTTTCAGGATTCGAAATTTCGAATGAACGATGGCTCCTATTATAAATGCTAAAATAGAAATTATCACCTGATAACTTGGAAAACAGACAAACGCTTACCTTAGGATTGTTCTTACTATTTAATTATACCAGGTACACAAAAATACAAGATAGCAAATTAATTATATGAATATATAATATGAAAAAAAGTTTAGTTTTTTTTTTTTTAATTTAATTTCATGTTTACCCTCATATTAAAAATCAAAATAAAAAAAAATATTGACAAATTGAATTTTTAAGGGCCAATTATTTTTGTAAGTTTATACTTCCGGCCACGAATGTTTACTTTTAGTGATGATATTTCACTTGAATGGTCTTTTTAATATCTCAGAAATATAAATAGTCTAAATACCACCAAATTAGTTTATCACATTAAAATTGAACAATGGCTTGTTAATTTTCTCTAGTTGTTGGTTAAATGTGAACGATTTAGTAGAATTATAAAATTTTTTCAACACAAATTTTTTAGGACTTAGTGCTATTAATGGTTGCAATCTCTTAAATCCACCCCGAGACAAAATATTTATATTTAGATTTAAAGATTTAATTAAATTAATAAACACTGAATATATCTGAAATATCGGCTCATCTGCCTAGTCAACTAAAAAAATCACTAACGCTTTATACACTGGTATTCCTAACCCAAAAAGGCGGGGAGGGGGGGAGTGAGGCTAAAGTGAGGCAAAATCTACTGATTCATTCTTTAATTTTAAGAGAAAGACGGATTAATGTTTAGAGAATTATTGAAAGTTTTTGTTTTTTTCAGGAAAGGTGGGGGTGATCGACTCTTTTCGAGCCGCCCCTGTCTTTATAAAATAATAAACTTAAAATCTCTTTGCCTTTTGACACTTTTTTGTTTTATTCTTATGCGACCTTTGCCAAGTGGTGAATAATCTAAAAAAAAAAATAAATATTTTGAAAATAAATAAATAAAGATTGAGGAAAGATCAAAAAGAAACTTTAAATAAATAAGGAATTTTTTAATTTATAAAGTACGCCCTTCTACAATGAAGAATACAAGAAAATAAAAAAAATTTTCCTTTGGCAAAAAGAATAAAATAATACTCCCATCCTTTTATGTTGGTGAAATGAGTAACATTGATGAGAAAAAACAATTTCACTTATTTTTCCCTCAGATATACAGTTCATGTATTTTCTTTTTTAAATTTTATTAAATGACCATGCAAATATATTTTTCTTTTAAAAATTTGCATTTAATTCCATTAAGCATGATTGCTAAATATGCAAATTTTAGACAAACACACATAAATATGCACACAAATATTCAAGAGAGCCAATCAACATTTTACAGAAATGGTCAAAACCTTCAGGTTTGGTGAATTTTTAAAAGTGAAATTAAACATTAATTCATCTAAAATTTTATAGTTTGAGGATGTAAAGAGTTGAAGGCAGCAACCTTTATTATAATAAAAATGATTTTTATTTTAACCTTAAGAGTACGATGTTTCAGCACTTAACTGGGCTTTCTTCAGTACTTATTTATTTTTTATTGTAATATTTAAAAACTATTGCGCATTTCACATCCTATAGGTCCAGCATTCAACCACCTAAAACATTATTTTAAAAAATCATCTTTAAAATTGTCTTAATTAATTATTGGAGAGAAAAAAAAATTGTCAATATCTATGACTATAACAAAGAGGTATCCGGGAGTGGGGCAATTAAGATTTATTTAATTAGATTTTTTTTTATATGAGAGTTCTACCAATACACAAGGAAACTATGTTTTTATGACTCATGATTCTATAATTTGTAAAGATCCTTTTTAATCTGGGACTAAAAATTTAAACTGATTCATAAATTACAGCCTCTTACAGGTGAAAATAAACAAAATTGCTCCCATATAAATATTTTTATTAACTCGCAATCTATTTATATATGTTGGAAATTTTATTTATTTATTTATTGATGCCCAATTCCTTCAAGCAGAGATAAATCTCTTGGTTCATATGTCAATGGTTCGCTTCCCGACCAGAGCAATAAAATTTATTTAAATGATATAGAAAGGTTTGTGGCTGTAGATTAATAGTTGTTGTATTGTGATGATGCAACCAAAGAGGATTTTTTCCAAATCAATGAAAATTCCTAAATAAAAGACGTTTCGGCCAAACTCTAATTTACTTGGTAACTTTCTAAGACTAACTAACGACCTTGATTGTATTAACAATGACTAGGCCCAATGAATCATGTTTATAAATATATATTCATATAGATGACTAAACAATTTGACCGAAACGTCGTCGAATTTTTTATTGATAAAGAAAACGTCCTTGGCTACATCCTCACAATCCAAAAATTATTTAAATTCTATTGGCTACAGATTATTTTAATTAATTATGGACGAATAACTAACTGGTATCCTTTAAAATTTATTTATCGTATAAACCTGAATGCCAAAAATACAAAAAAAGTTTTTTTTGACAGATTCTCTTTCTTTTTGTATCTGGGACTTCAATAATACATATTTATTCTATTAAATAAAAAATTTCCATTATATATGAATAGTTAACAATTATTATATTTTGTGAGATTGTTATTATATATTAATACTATAAACAACAACATTAAAATTTTGAGCTCTTTATTCTACAAAGTTCAAAGAAGCATTAAATATTAATTGGAGGTTTAGCACGAGTATCTTTGAAGCCTACCTATTAATTTCAATTATTGTTTCATTGATGTACAAAATTTTTATTAGAGTTTTCGAAATATACTGTACTATGTGTAATGGAAAAGGGAACTCACTCTCTACTAGTTAATCGATTTTGTCCATTTATTGCAACTAGAAGCTTAAAAATTTGATATCGATTGGTTAAGCGGTTTTGATGCTGTTAGTCTGTCTGACTCACCCATACTCAAACGCAAATACAGATAGAGAGAAAGGGAGAGAGAGAATTATGTAAAAGTGATAAAAGTCTTTCAAAGTTTTATAATAATTTTACAATATAGGTCTTGTATACTTCAAATTTAATTTATTTTCATTTCTTTGGACCATATAGGCGCATCTCTTCACTAGGTTTTTTTTTAAGTCTTTTTCGGAATCTGAGAGCATTTAGACCCCGTCCTTATTTATTTATATTATTTGGTAGCCAATATAATATAAATAAATTTTTGTAGCCCAGGTCGAGAAGCGAACGCTGACCTTTGTTATCTCAGCACCAAAGGACAGGCTTCTTTACTTGGTTGATTCTTGTGAGTAACAAACAACCTTTAAATTATATTGGCTACCAATTAATTTAAATAAACAAAGACGGCGAAAAAGGCTTAAAAAACTCCACTATTCATAAAGCCCATTCATTCCTAGATAAATTATTTTATTATTTACTAAAAGTATCTAATTCCATCCGGTTTCTTTCATTCAATTTAATTTATGGTATTTGACGAATCTCAAAAACTCCTTTCAAAGAGTCTATCAATAAAGAAGATTTCTTTCGGCGGACGGTCCTCAGCGTCGTAACTAGGATTTTTAAGCCAGGGCAAGCTGCGCATCTCCAAAAAAAAATATTTGATTTTTTGAAAGTTTCAAGTAATAAACATGTTAAATATAATAAAAACAAAAAATAAATGTTTGGCTCCTATATACAAAATTCAATCAATTTAAAAATAAGATTGAATTCAGAATTTTATTTATCTAACTAATAGAAAACATATTTAGAATTATTTACAAGGAAAATAATTTAAATATAAAAAAATGTTTAATACAACTTACAAAAATCTGGTGTAACTAAGCGTACATCAGACAACTTTCTCTTACCTAAGGTGGTAAAAAGAGCTGAGTGATGTGCTGCTGCTTACCTAAGTAACCGTTCTCTAATTCTTAATAAAACAATGCAGTTAATTTAATCAAACGAGTAGTTTGAAAGAAAATAACAAAAAAATCAAATCGCACAAAAGTAAAGTGAGCTCCAAACATTTTTGTGTTAATACATTAATACAAGATCATCTAATTAATAATTGTTTTATAAATTTTAATCAAAATCGATAGAGTGAATTTTAGGAAAATCTAAATAAACTAAAAAAGTACATCAGTAAGGTACTAGTACTTTTTGGCCGATTTGATTGAAAAGCTTCGAGGTACAGACGACGAGGGTACCTAGCTTAAATATAAAATTTCAACATCAAATGTTTTTTTGCTTTTGAGAAATCTTGTTTACACACACACACACACAGTCAGACCTTTTAGTGAGACCCATTTTTTTAAACTCAGGTGACCTCCAAACGTGTATTTTCGTTGAAAATTTTTTTTGCGATCGCAATACTCTTACTCGTCTGGAGGTTGAATTTTTTCTAAACTCCTGGTTACCCGCCCATTTCATTTTCTCTGCAATTGATCTAGCCATCTGTATCTACTTATTCATACATCATAATTTTACTAAGCGCCATGCTGGCGCCTGTCCCTTAGAGCAGATGTAAAGCTCCTGCTTCTTAGTCCAAGAGTCACTGGTTCACTTTTCGTTCTAAGCGATAAAAACTCAATACATAGATAATATACTATCTTGACATTGGACAATTTAATGAAAACTATTCCAAACATCATCATACGTAGATTTTTTTGCATGAATTATCTTTTTAAGATATTCGTGAGTTCATTTTCTGCTTTGGGAATGGAAAAATAAAGAATAATATCTAAAATAGAAAATTTTACTTTTGCGATAATCTCGTGTTTTTTTTGAAGGTCACACACACTCATCCTGGGAAAGCGCTAGTCTGACTCATTTCTTTGTTTTGCACTAAACACGAAAAGCACATCAGCGTTTGTATCACAAAATTCTTTTATAACAAATATAATCTCTTTATTTTTCTTTCATTTCTCTAAAACTTGTTTACAAAAAGTAATCTAGATTAAAATTAAGTTTTCAGGGACAAAACTATTTTTTCCCGACCATATTTTGTCCTCTATGTCTTTAGTCTGTAGAGATGATTGCAGGCAAGGATCTCCGTAGATCGAAACAAAACTAGACATATTTTTAGTGCATTTTCCAAATGAAGAGCTCCATCTACGCGTCCAAATTTTTTACAGGCCTAAAAATAGAATAGATATCGTCTCCAAGTTTTTTATTTTTATAGTGCATTATTTTTTTAAATGTAGCGAACAATTTTTATTTTTCAGAAGGGAGATAAGATTTTTCATTTGACTTTAATAAAATTTCAGATGTAAAGTCTAAATAATTCAGGGGTTCCTAACATTTTGTATTTTATTCTCCCTTTTTAATAAACTGCATAATATAATTCCCTTCTTTCAAGCAAGAAGAAGAAAAAATTAATAATAAATAGTGGGGATGAATAGAATTTTTTTTACTACCACATTCTAACGGTAAACAAAAATAATTAAATGGGTAGGTTAATTTTAACAAAGAAAAATACATTTCAAAATATTAATATATAAATGAATAAAAAATTAAAAGTAAAATAAAAAAATAATTATTTATGACAAAAAAAAAAACGGCTAAAAAAGTTTATAGTAAAAATTATTTTATTTGATTAAGCGTCTCGATTCCCCTCCCTGAAACACTAAAATTCCCCTCTGATTAGGAATCTCTAAAATAAATGAAAAAGGAAAATGCCCTTAAATATTTCAGACAATAACCCAAACTTCTGGCAACCAGATATTTTTTCTCAAAAACGCACGCCTTTGGCTGGATCGATTGTTGCCTAAAAGTTGTGTTGTTGGAGATTGGGAAGCCTGTTTTTAGTTTATTGTCCTTTTGTGAAAAAACAAAACAAGCGCGGTCACCTCATTTTCTTTTGTAGGTTTTTAATCAATCAGCTTTAATCCCATATAGATTAAATCAATGTTAATTTGAAAAATTAAAGACTATAATTTAAGAAACTATTAATTTCTCATAATTATTAATCATATACTGGTTTGTTTATATGAACATGACCGATAATAAACATTACTAATGTTTGTTTTTCCTTATTAATTAGAAACAATCTTAATAACACATGTATTTATATAATAGAATAATGTATTATGTTTGTATTTATTCAAGTGTTTATAATAGTAATTTAAAACAGAACAGAGAAACTGAGTTGAAACAAAATGAACTGATGTGCCCACCACATAACTGACTACCTTATTTAAAATTCAGACTACCAATTTTTGGTACAAATCCATTTATCGGTGTCATTTCATGTCTTTTATGGTTCGTCGAGTTCAAGGATATTACATTACGAAAATCTGTACTATATGTTAATGGGAAAGAAAAACTTTAAAAGTACATGAAAAATTATAAACTACAATAGATAAATAAGAAATACCAAAATAAATACATTGTTACTATTAATGATACAGCATTCATTACAAAAGACCACGTTTGTGAAAAAAAATGAAAACAAATTAAACTTTGTTTGTGAATTTTCCTACAAAAAAAGAGAAAGAAAAGGCTGTGTCGCTTACATAGTAAATCCGCCAATCAACCCAGATGTAGTCTTACACCGTTTGAATCTATACTTCAAATAAATTTTTTTTAAGTCTTTTGCATTCATGCTTAAATAGATTTAGACCATATTTTTATTTACGATATAAATTATCCAAGCATATTTATTTAGTCCAATTGCTTTAGATAAATTTTCTTCGCCCTTTCAATACCTCTATGTTGGGGGCAAAGTAAAAGTTAATTTTTTCAGGACAGTCCACCCCTCAAGTTATTACGTATTCGGCTCACCTGAAAGAGTAAAATGAACAATATCTATTAAATTACTTTTAATAATTAAATTTAGTCCACCACATGACCACTATATTACAAGTGTAGACATTGTCAACATTCATAATCAGTCATAAAAGCCAAAAAATGTGGGTTTGAATCCAAACAAAAAAAAAATTTATTTAAACCAATAGATACCAATTAAAATTAAATTTAAAAAATTTGATTTTATCATTATTTCATTTATCAAAATACACTACCCGGAGAGATAGCTCTATTCAGACATTTCGATCTCTTGTAAGAAAAACAAGACTAATTTAAAAAAAAAAGAATGAAATTCTAGATTGTGTACGTTGGTGCGTAGCTAAGACAATTTTTTTTTGTAGGGGCGGGGGGAGGAGAATGTCAAAAATGTGAACAAAATTTTGTTTACTACTAAGTTTATTTTGATCACAAAACTATCTCATTATATATTTCATATAGAGTTAAGAGAAAGTGAAAATCATCTATTTTATGAATAAAAATGTCGCAATCAAATTATTTAGTGTCAGAAAGGAAAAAACCTAAATAAAAATTACTTTTAAGTATATACTTTAAAAAAGAATAATTTTTGAAAGTGAAGATAAAATTTTGCTTGTTGATTCGATTGAGAAGGTCAGGAGATAAATATATAAGCAGCTTTTTTGTTCCTGTTCTTCTAAAAGAGAATAATTTTTATTTATTTGATTTATTTGTCATTTAAAATTTGATGAATTTTCAAATGGCTTTTTTTTTTTCTAAATAAACACTTTTTGATTTAAACCGGTTTTCTTCCAGAGCAGCAATTTCATTGCAGCTTGATAACTCATTTATTTATTTATTATCATTTTTGGAATCAAATTAGTTTAATTGAATTAATTTAAATGATTTTTTCCTCCTTTTTTTCTGAATAATTTATTTAAAATTTATGTCTTTAAAAAATAATTCTAAGTTGCTTATTACTCTTGACAACTTTTATTCTATATATTGGTAACCAGTTAATATAAATAAATAAGGACGGATTCTAAATAGCCTCAGATGCCGAAAAAGAAAAAACTTTTATTTTAGAATTTTTTAAATCTTTTTTTTATGTTTTTTCGGCATCTGCGGTCATTTAGACATCATCCATATTTTTTAAAATTAATTGGTAGCCGATACAATTTAAATAAATTTTATCGTTCAAGACGGAAAGCGAACCATCGATACTTAAAACATGAGCCTCCAAAGAACATGGTAAATTACTTTTTGGAAAAAAATTTTTTTATAAATAATCCTTCTTTAATCAAAATCAAAGAAATTTATCTGTAAATTTTATTCTGTTAATTTTTTATGTGGATTATTTCTCGCACATTTACGTTCGGAGTAAAGTGGCTGCAAAAAATAAATAATTCAAAGGGCATTGTTTTTAAATTGTGAATACAATTAGAAGGAGATATTTTTTGATTGAGATAATATAAATAAAATAGTTTAACCATTGAGATCAACAAGCGAATGAATGTGTGAGTAAATACCGCTTATCATTTGAATCAACAAAATCGTAATGTTAAATGAATGACCTTCAATTCTGATAAGAAAAAGAAATATTCTTTTAATAAATAGATTAGTTCTCTCTCTTGAATTAAAAACATAAACTGAACATTCTGTATATAACTGTATTGTATTAATTTGTTGATAACTAAATAAAATTTAAATATCCTGATATTTCCTCTTAAAGGAAGGGAGAGGGGAGGCGATACATATGTCCCTGAATGACCTCCTCTCTGATTTGGTTAAAAATTTGTCTTTAGCGTACAAATAATGAGACAAATATTTTTATTTGACTGTCGTGCATGCAGTGAAAAAGGATGTTAGTTATTTTAGGAAAAATTAAATTTTTTCTAACACTTAGTATTATTTTTATTTCTTTTTTATATGCATATACAGAAGTTTCTTCCAATAATTATAGTTTTATTTTATTGTATAGATTTGTATAGGAAAATATTCTGGCAACATTTTTTTATAAATCTCGAGTTTTTAAATGAAACTTTCAGTTTTATTCTAAGCAAGTTTTATCTATGGTGTATATTTTATTCCTGCGCTGTGTATCTTCAGATATCTTCTAAGCGGATATTATTTTAGAAAAGAAGAGAGAGAGAGTAGAACTTAATATCGGATTTGTAGAAGAAATTTAATTTCATTAAAACTCACGAAGCGTAAACTTGTATTTTTATTAAAAAAAAAATGGAAAAAAATACTAATAATTAAGAAGAATCTTTAATTAAAAATATCAAATAAGAAAGGCTTTGGTTATTAACAGAAAAAAGCTCATTTTCGTTTTTGTTCTTTATTGAAATATTCGGCTGGTAGTGTATGGTGGCTGTTGGCTCGGAACATGGAGATCGCCCGATCGATGCCCGCCGATGGCAGTTGCGCCACCCCAGGGACCAAGGGGGGGGGGCAGCCCTCCTCAACTCTCGCCCCTCGCCGGCACCCCCACAATTTTAATCACTATAATCCGGCGCTTTTTTTTAACACGCCCCACATCCAAAATTTAAAATCACAAAATAAAAAAATATTAAGAAATATTTCTTAACGTTCCTTCATGAGGACGACATAGCCGAACAATTTCTTTTTTCATTGGGTTCAAATATTCATAACCTTCAAAGCCAAAAAGAGTTGGTTCGAATCCCAGGCAATCCGGTGAAAATTTATTTAAATAAATTGGATACCAATTTATGTAAATAAATATACCTGAATAACCTTGAAACTCTATGTGACGAGTGTTACCATTTGACTCATTTCTTGTAGCATAAAAATTATTATCGCCATAAATCCTTCTCTAGTTCGAAAATTCTTATCTGAAGAGTTAGGTAACTCAAATGACTTAAATTCACATCTTCGTCAGGTGAAAAGTCTTTTGACCAAGTTTTAAGCTCCTTAATAACGCAAAAAATTAGTACGCAGAGACCTAAATATAGCTCAGAGGGATATATAAGTATTTAATATCAATAGTAATTAGCCTTCTTAGTATTAATATTTAAAGATAATGAAGTCATTTGGGTGGTCTATTTTTTTGCAAGTTGATCTTCTTTCTTCCATTTATTTAATTATTTTTTTTTTTTTGTTTTTCGAAGAAAATTATACATTTAATACTTCGATTCAATTCAAAAATTCAACCACACGCCTGTCCAGAATATTGATACGCTGCCGGTTCCTCCACGGAGTTCTCCCAAATATGCTGAAAAAATTTGCGCCATCTATTACTACATACTACATTACTATAGTATTTCATTGTTAAATAACAATATAAAACTTGATTCATTTAAAAGTTGCTTTTACCATGACATCAAAATTAAAAAATTTTATGTTTAACAAATTCCAACCTTAAAACTATAATTAATGAAACAAAGGTGTAAAAAACAAAATTCTCTGTTTTTAAAGATTATAATTCCAAGAATTTATATAGACTTAATAAACTTGCATTATAGTCTGTCCATTTTAGCCTGATACGGGGAGTATAATAAAACCTTCATTCTGCCCTGAGTCGTAAATAAGAAACATACAGAGTTTCATTTAAATTGGATCAGCTGTTTTTGCTTCAATCGTGAATAGAAAGAGAAAGAGAAAGAGAGATGGATGGATTTAAATTTTTCCTTTTTATTTCGTATGAAATGCAGACAATCAAGAAATTTTTAATAAAATAGAATTGATTTATTTATATGCTGATATTCATTTTAAGATGATTCATATTCGTATAATTTATTCATATGTTGATGTATGAATGGTCTCAATTAACGAAAAGATAAAAACAACTTCCTCAATTTCTATTCAAATAAATCAAACCGCTTAACTTGAAATTTTTCTTCCAAATAGCAGAAATATTGAATATAAAAAATTATACATTCCATCTTTAACTTCTTAGTCATCCCTAAATACAGGCATATATAATACATATAGGCTATTTTGTGTTATATTTGCTATGTGTGTGTGCTAAACTTAAAAAATAGGCAACAAAGTTGCAACACTTTTCCTTCAGTACTTTTTAATCATCCCTAACCATATCCTCTGGGAATGAAAGATGGGGTCGCTCTATAACCCTATCGAGTATGTAGGTCATGTCATTTTGCTTTGTTAAATAAAGATCTTTTCGTTAATTGAATTTAAAAAAAAATTAATTATAATTTTAATTTTACATTTTAAAGTCGGAAAAAGTAAGTCTTTTTCGGCATCTCAGGCCTTTTAGACTCCATCTTTATTTATTTAAATTAATTGGTCGCCAATATAATATAAAAATTTTTGTCGCTTAGGGCAGGAAGCAAACCACTTTGGTATGAGAGACCAGATCGGTACCTTTGCATTAAGAAACAGGGTATAAAAGTCTTAATTATTATCAACAAGTTTCAGCTAATATTTTTTTTTTCAGCTGAAAAAACACACGTACATTAAAAGTTTTTTGCATTTTTGGGGTCTTTTTGAATCGGAAATTTATTGAAAAAAATTTTTTGGTTAAACTCTTCATGGTCATAATACTTTCCACTTATTATTATATAAGAGTGTGGGAAAGTAATAATAGCTGATATTAATATTAATAATATTTAACCAATTACCAAGCCGTCACCAAATTTCGAGTCCGTTATAGCGCTTTTTCTATCGAAAATGCAATTAAAAGAAAATTTTAACAAATTGCGGAATTTAATTAGAAGTTACTAATTAAATTTAATTAAAAAAAATTAACTTTAAATATAGATGTATCATTAAAATACTTTAAAAAGCTCTTTTTGCCTATTTTTGGAGACAGAAGTGTGGAACCTGGAATTATGTGATGAGTTGGAAACAAGCTTTCGATTATGGCATGAACAAAAATTTCCTCCTCTCCACGTCCCACCCCCATCCCAGCACTTGAGGCTTGCTTCCTGCTCTTTCCCTGGTTGCACTTCTGAATGTAACCAAAATTACAATAATACTAATTCATATTATAAATTTTTTTCCTAATTTTCATTTGCCTTTTTTTTGTAATTACAAAATTAATGCAAGCAGCGGGACTATTGTTTATGATTATCAATAGAAACTCCATGATTTCTTACATAATAATTATTCTTATTTAAGACAATTATGAATGGATAAATGATAGTGTTCGGAAAATAAGAAACCATTTTTTTTTTATTATTTTTTTCTTATTACTTTGTTCCCTATAGAATATAATAGGATCAAGTTGATTATTGTACATCTTAACCGTTTTTTCTCTCTTCTTGCAGGTCCGGACAGGCTTTTGTGGCTTAGGTCTTGGGAGCTGGACGAA
>JAAAKE020168590.1:0-11590 GCA_010014785.2 Anisolabis maritima
CAGAGTTGTGAATGGAGTTAATGCAGCCTCCGCGGATAATTGGCTCTGAACCAGTTGCTGGTATATTATAGAATCAAGGCCTGAGGATATTGGGAGATTCATTACAAACTATTCATTACTAATGTGTGGAAATAACAAATTTGTCTTATTGTTATCGATGATGCGAGCTCACCAATCACAAATAATGCCCTTTGAGACTCTAAAGCAGTCAATATTTCGTTTAATATTAAATATATTTAAGATTTCTATGTGTAATAATAAGAAATAGATTTTAAAAAATTTATTCTAATTATATACCCATATTTACATAGATCGGTGACATTTCATTTTGATTTAGAGACACTTAGGAGTCTTAAACCCCATTGAGCTTGCATGATAAAAAATAAAGTTATTTTCTTATTAATTAAAATATATTAAAGAAATTTTTTTCTGAATAAGATGGTTATCAAAAATAACGAAAAAATGTATGTTTGATTAATTTAAAATATTTCCAGCAGGAAAAAATTTCATTCTCTCTAATGCAATTTAATATAGCTAACTTTAAGAATAAATTAAATTAAAAAACAAGCAAAAGAAAGGAATCCATTATTAAAATGAAAACGGAATATTAATTAATTGTGGTTTGGAGGGGGAAAAGGGTCTTTACAAAAGTCAAAATGCTTACCAAATCCCCAAATGGGTTACAAAATTATATATAAAAAATAAACTATTGAATTTTTTTTAGTATTTTCGGTATCTAAGATTCTATTTATATATCTATTTCGTTACTTTATAAATAATTATATTAAATTTAATACTTCCACTTCTCCCCCCCTCTCACCTCATTCATTGTGTTTAATATTCAAAGCAGATATAAAAAAAAAAGAATAAAATAAACCCACCTCAAATAATTGTTAATTATTTAAAATGACCCTAAATAATAAATATATTAAATAAAAACACATGATAGGAGGCATAGCTAGGATTTTGGTTTTGGGAGATCCAAAATTTTTTTTCATATATAAAATTAAGTTTTTTTTTTCTTTTTTGCTAGTTTTAAAGACGTTAGGACGAAGGAGATCCCCGTCGCCCGCCTTGAATACATCAATGATAGGCCTTTTCATTATCAGTCCACACCTATCACCATGAAAATGTCGCCATATTCTTATTAGTCCATGTTATTTTTTTTCTAATTTCTTTACAGATTAAAAAATAAAATTACTTCAACCAACAAATTTTGAATATTCATTAAAATGTAATGTAAATTATCTTTTAATTCTTTCGGTTCATGAATATGAGTGTTGTTATATAAAGAGACTACGTGATAAGTTTGTAATAAATTATTAATTGATAGGGTGGAATGTTGAATACAGAATACATAATAGCCAAAAGATACGATCCATTGGATCAATTTGATGAATCATTAAGCACCTTGAACTATGATGTCTCAATTTCAATATAAACTCAAAATAATTCCAAGTTCAAATAAATATTTAAAAACTCTAAGTTGATGTAAGGCATAGAAAAACTGACCCTTAGATGATCTCAGATCTCAGGCTCAGAGATAAAATTTATTTAAATTATATTGGATATATAAATATGGAGGAAAATCTGAATGGGAAAAATCTAAAAAAAAAAAGCAGAAGAAAAAAGTTCGAACAAATTTTAAAACAATGAATAGAAATTCGTTATTAAATATTCTGAAAATTGTGCCTCTTCTTTTAGACATAAGTAATTTTATATTATTCTATCCAGATCTGCCAGGTATCGAGAAATATAAGAATTCTTCCGATTCTCTGATTTTAAAGGGATTCACAAATAAAATACAATGTTATATTACAATGGCGTGCACAAATTCGTCAGTGTTTACGGGGTGGTGGTGGGGAGGGGTGTACATTGTTAAATCTACATAGAAATTTACGAGCGAGCATGCTTGCTCTGCCACCAAACTGACAATTTATTTATATCAATTGGTCACTAATTAATATAAAGTAGCATATATACTATTTATATACTACAAGCTTATAAATAATAATAATTATCTCTGATGACAAAAATTAAAAACTTAATTTTGTTATTTTGTAGAGAGAAAAAGGGATTTCAAAGTTATTTTTTGCATATAAACTGAAATAATTCAATTATTTATTTACGATATCCGTTAGTTAGCCAGCAAACAAAGCACTCCTTGCTTAATGATTTGTTCATTGTTAACAATGTTTTTGTTAAAATTAATTTCTCTTAAAGATTCCAGTTCCAAGCAGTGATTGTTTTATTGTTTCAATAATAAACCATGAGACAAGCCAACGCAACAATAACCCATCATCTCAATACATTTATCAGAGCATCTCAAATGAACTTTTAAAATATTTTATTTTATACTTTATTTCTTGGAATCAATACGCAGATTATGGCCAGCAAGGCAGTAGAGGGAGAAGAAAAGAGAAAAGTCAGAGATATCAAGGCAATTTCCTTTATTCGAACAAAGAGCGATGTTTCGGTCTGTAAATTCTCAGAATCCTTAGTTCAATCACACAAAGTTAAAAATTTATTTCTCATAAGGCATAAAGCATCCTCCATCTGAGAAGACGGTAATGTTTATATGGTACATTTCTATCTATTTTATTCTACCAATTCTACTCAAGCGAAGCACCTAATGATTTATGAGAAACAAATTTTTAACTTTGTGTGATTGTACTAAGGAGCCTGAGGATAGTCCAAATCTAACGAAAAAGTCGAAACGTTTCGAATAAAGGAAGTTGCCCTGATATCTCTGTATTTTCTCTTTTCTTCTCCCTTTATACTTTATGAATATAATTTAATGTATTTTACAATTTGCAAAAAGTTTATAAATGAATAACCGAGAGTTTACCTACTTTATAAATTTTAAAATAAAAATAATATTCTGTCTTTATTAATAAGAAATTTATAAAAAAATAACGAAGTGATTTTTTCGTATCATATGCAGTATAATAAAATTTTTAATTGTATTTTTTTTAAAGAAACAAATAGTAGACTAATAGATTAGGAATAATTAGCTCTCCAGCAAGCGATCCTTCTCACCTGCAGAAACATGTCGCCGTCCAGGAGTGTGTTGTCGTAGGTGGTGAGATCTCGGTTGCGGAATTGAGACTCGTGGTGCAGTCCATCCTCTTTGTCTTTGTGCATCACAACTGCAAAAAAAATCATTAAGTAAGAATATATATATATATAGAAATAGAATTTTGTATATACCTATAATTAATTTATTAATTAATTTTGATTTTTTAGAAATGAACTTCAAATTAAGAATCCGATTAAATGTGTCGATTTTTTGTCTTATTTTACTAAAATGTGTTATCATCGGAAATGAGCCTATATACAAAATTTCAGATCTTTGACTCGTCGGAAAGTATTTTAAAATTGTTGTCCAAACAGACAGACAAAGAAAGCTAAATAAAAGCTAAAAAAAAAATTAAAAGAAGGTCATTACTTGAATGTTTCAAACATTTGGGGGCAAGCCAGATGTCATGGCCAAATTTAATAATATGTTTATATAAAAAAAATAATTTTTAAAAAATTTTATCTTATTATCATCTCAGCTACTTTATTTAGACTTTATAATTACACCGCTTAAACAATCTCGGCGAATATTTGCTTGATCATCTTTTCAGGTGAAATAATTGTCTTGTTGAAAAGGAACAGAAGGATAGTAATTATTAATTGATGTGGCAGAAAAATTTTTCTTCCAGAAACCTGATTTAAATAAAAAATATTAAATACAAATTATTAAGAATATAATATTTCATCCTTCAAACAGTCATATATGGCGATTACGTGCATGGAAATAAGCTGAGCCGACTTATTCTTTTCATCATTTAATTCCGATCTCGAATCAAAATTATTTCAAACTAAAAAAATTTTTCCTTGAAAGGGTTTTCTCTAATTTTTTTTTTTTTTTACTTTTTTTTATTTAGCACAAATCTTTGGTCATCATAATACAATATTTAGTCTAAATATATACAATATAATTAAAATTATATAATATATTCTCTAAATTTAAAAATTAATAAAATAATCAAGAAAAACTGAAAAATACAATAATCTCTTTTGGGATATGGATGTCATATGGACCAAAAATTGTATATTAATTAAATAGGTGATTAATTAAACAAAGAAAGCTGGAAAAGCTTTTATTAATGTTGATTCATTTATTTATTTAAAACGTCTTCAGGGCCTTACGACGTTGATACTTATTTCAATTTGAATCTTCTAATTTATTTACTAGTGATTTTTTAGAGACGTGACGAAGACATAAATGGAGCTAAAATGTTGTTTCAAAAACAACAAATGCCTAAAAAAAAGAACTGCTTTTATTATATCCCAATAATATATAAAAGATCTTATATCTAAATTTTGGAGTCCAGTGGAAATATAAGAAAATATGCTTAAAATTGGGAGCATAAATTCGTTAATTTTTTGATAAGCTATCCAAATTCGTTATTTATCAATTTATTGTTTCAGCACACCTAGAGCATGCGAAGTTATTAAATCTTCCTGGAAATTAACACCTGAACATAAGAGTCCACTATAAAGGAGCTCTGAAGCAATGAATTGGTCATTTGGGCTGGTTACTTTCCAGCAAGCAAAAAGGAACGAATTTATGCAACTTTTGATAAAAACATACATGATAAAAATTTATGATTTTTGAAATTTTAAAAATTCCAAATATCATTGTAAAGAGATTTAAATCGTGGTTTATAGGTGCTGCTTCTCAATGGAAAAGAATGAGTTCTTTTAGGATGTTTGGGAAAATTAAGAATTAGAAGAAAAAGTCCTCGCAGGGCTCTAAAATTTTAAAAATCCAGTTGATCCAAAAGGATGTTACAAATTATATTGGATACCAATTAAATAAGGACGTAGTCTAAATAGCCTCAGATACCGAAAAAAGACTTAAATAAAAAAAAAATTGTGGTCATCCATTAAAATCTCGTAAATTTTCTTTCTGCTCTAAGAATCAATTAAAAAAAAAATATGGTCAAGAAAAATTTTAAATCATAACTTACGTCCTTAATATCTTAATCAAAAGCTGTTTTAAACATTCAAATAAATATTTGCATATTTATAACTTGTTAATTAAGAAAAAAAAATACAAATATGAAATACGTAAGTTCTTGGAAATAGGGCTACTTTGGCTATGCATACATTGTATTTACAAATAAATTGTTTACAACATCCATATCCAAGGGTTAGGCTGGGAGTGTGCAAGACGAAGGTCGAATTCAGACCCGCCTAGGGTGAATGACGGCTTAATCAAGAAAGTGCTTGGTCACTGGGCCGAAGCAACAACTTCATTTGGCCTGCAAGCCTATCAAAGAGCCCTTCGGGGCACAAACACCATATCTCCTTTCAATTATCTTTTTCTTTCAGGAGATTATTATTTATTTAAATAGATAAATAAATAGAATCTCCCAATGGGAGAGTTGTCTCACACCACATTAACTTACTGTTTAATCATAATAAATAGAACAAATAGGCCAATTATATTATACTTATAAGCGAAATAAATTAATAAATTTCTAAATGACAAGAAGAAATTCTTTAAGATTAATGAAAATATCGAAACACAAAATGAAGACTGTAATAATAAGAAGAATAAAATCTCCTTTTTATAAGTGAATAATGCGGGTGTGAATTTGTTAATTATAATTATTATTAATTAATTAATGCCTAATTGCTAAAAATTAATTTAATTTGATTCGCTTTGTAGCCTATTTATATAGGCGCATCGGGACATTGTTCAAAGGGGTTTTGGAAATTTGTTAAATTTAGGTAAAAAACTTTCTTTAGTTTAGTCTTAAGAAGATATAATTCAGAAAATCTGATCACAATAACTAGAGAGTATGAAGAGCGCTGTGGGTGAGAATGAGAAATTTTTTGACACTGTCAGCAGATTTTAAATAGAAAAATTAAAACGGTACAAACAAAAATAAAATAAATTCCATAAAAATAATTCAATTAGAAATTAAAGGTTAAAATGTTATTACCTTTATTTATGAACAAAAAACTGGTCAGATCGATTGTTGATTGAGCTCGCCAAAAACAAAACTCAAGATCACGTTAGTAGGGCAGGATTCAAAAAATAGTTCAAAAATAAAAACATTACAAGTGAATCATGAAGACAACCAAAAAGCAGGAAGCCTCACTGCTTTTTGCCCAATTTTAACCAAATATTGTAAATCCGCTCCCAAATGATTGTTATGAAAATTGGTATCGGACTGAATACAGACGTCTTAATTATTTTAAAAAATATTTCGTAAGTATATTTTTGATGATGGATCAAGCGGCCCATGGGATCTCCAGCCTATCCAGGGTGGTGTGCTTCCTTTGCACCAGACGACTCACGAAATATTTAAAAATATAATCATGATCATACGTCAAATCCGCTAGAAGGCCTATATTGATACTAATATCTAATTCAAGTGAATAAGTCTTACTTAAGTTAAAAGATTTGACGGAGAAAATCGTGGTGGGCTATAAATATCAGTGGGCCTTTTTTTCGCGACCTATAGACCGATTTGCTTCAAATTTTATCACTTGTTAGGCAGTTCTTGGGCTATGAAGTTGTTAAGTTTCATTCTTTTACGATAAGTGGTTCCGGAGATATAATCCAAAATAAGAGCTATTAATACATACCCATACGCTTAATTTTTTGCATTTTTGGGGTCCTTTTGACTTGAAACGCAAAGATATTTTTAAAAATTTTCAAGATCATTACACTTTCCACTACTTCTAGATATAATAGTGCGGGGCAGTAAAAGAGATTCTGAATTTTTTTCTTCGTTCAGGGAATATGTCGTCACTTTTTGAAAAAAATTAATTAAATTTTAATTTTGATTATTTACTGAACCATAATATCATCATTATATTTTTTTTTCGCTGGTTTAATAACATTAATAACACATAAAAATAGAATTTAATTTTAATAAATTAAAATGATAACAATTTAGCAAAGAAATTTCATTCTAATTTTTTTTTTTTAATTCTAACTTTTAATTAGAGACCAAAATGGAATCGTAGATTGCTAGCGCGCAAGAAGAAACTTTCAAATTAAATTTTGTTGTTGTAGCCCCTCTAAAGAGAACGAGAGAGAGAGAGAGAGAATTTTGTTTCTTAATTAACCTAATGAATGCGCGATATTTTGTTATCACTAAAGAGAAAGGGCCTTATCCCTAATCGTGGATTTAGAATGATTGATAATTAAAATAATCCTTCGAAACGGGATGATTAAGATTAAGAGCAATTATTCATTCTTCATAATAACAAAAAAGTGGGTGAATTCAGGGCCTGATTGGGTGGATATGCCAAAGTGATAAGATCGGACCCTATAGGGAATCACGCGATTGCCTCAACAAGAAATAAATCGCCAAGCTTAAAGCTAAAAGGCTTCATTTCGGACCAGAATTATTAAAAGCGCTAATGGATTCGACAAATTCAGGTGGAAATTGTTTTAAAAGTCTTTCATGAAGGTTGAATTCATTTTAGAAAATTACTAAAAGCATTTGCTATTCTTATCTACAGTATAAAATTGGAAAGAAAAAAAATCAAATTGATCAAACAAATTTTTAACGTTAATTAACAATAAGAAAAAAAAAATTTATTGAAAAATTCAATAATAATAAAATATTTTCAATTGTTTTGAGATATATGATGTAATTTTTTGCGAAAATGATAAAAATTTCTAATAAAAATAAAAAATTATTACAATTTAAAAAGGCTTCCTTGGAGGAGTCGGTAGGGTGTCGCCGTTCTGCACAGGAGATCGGTGTTCGCATCCCTGGCAGGAGGGATTTTTTTCATTAATTAAAAATATTTAATGTAAACAAATCCTCAATCAAGTATGCCTTGAAACATTGGATCCCACCACAAGCCCTCAGGCAACTCTGCGAAGAGAGGAAGTCCTATGGAAAGGATGTAAAGAAGGATTCCCTCTCATTGATCACTCTTCGCTAGGAATAGGCTACATGCTGTGGAGAAAGTCAATCCTCAAATTAGGAAAAATTCCCTAGCAAAGAATAGTTTGTCATGAAATGAAGGTGGTAGAATTAGAAATAGAGGTAGTTAACTAGCTAGACATGAACAAAAAAATTTATTTAATTATTTTATCATTTTATCATAACACCATATTTAACAAAGCAAATTTCTCAAGAAATATTTTTTTTGTCTTCGGTATCAGTTTTATTAGCAAATATTTTTGCAAATATATGACCCTAGAAAATAAAACGGTTGGTTTTATTTTTCCGATTTAAATTATGATTACTAATCAAAGTCAGTTTTATGTTTGTAATATTTAATTAAATTTTTACCAAAACAATATAAAAAATCCACATTATTATTTTAAAAGAATTGGAATGAATTTTTTTATCCATTAACTCAGGCAAGAATTGGTCGAATCGTGACGACTGATAAGTGATTTGAGGTTGACGTGCTGCTGTTCTTTATCTAATTAACAATTTGATTCAATTAAACCGCCAATGAGCTTAATTTGAAGTCATTGAGGAGAGAAGAAGAGGGGAAGGGCTAGTCCCATTTGATATTTGTCAAAATCATCAAGATAATGTCACAATCTGTGTAAGGGGCTTTGGGGCTAATGGTCCTTCAAGGCGGTCGAAAACACCGAGATATTAATTGGACAGGTGCAGAAGAGGTGGAGGTAACTTAAAAAAATCTAGAGTACACAAATCAATTAGATTAATTTAAATATATTTATATATATATTCTCTAAGAATCTTCTATATTTTTTTAAAAGATGACACTGAGAAAAAATAGTGTGAAAGAACGTTGATAGTAAAATTTTTAGTCTCAACCTTTTCCCCGAAAAAATGCAAGAAAATATGGCTACAAAAAATTTTATATAGCCTAGCCTACGATAATCTATTAGTGTGATAACTATCGTGACGTTAAAATCTATTTATAATAGTCTCAACATATAATTTATATTTATTTTATTCTTTAAAGCAAAATTTATTAGATATATTGAAATTTTTTTCGTGAGCCGACCCCGCTTCATGGATTGGCGGTTGAGAAACTAATTTATATTATAAAAATCTAAAAGCAAAATAGGTCTATAACCAAGAGTAGAAATTAGAAAAAAAAAAAGATTTATTAAAGTGAAAGTGGAGAAGAGTCAGTAAATAAAATGTTTTTATTTCTCTTGAGTAGATATTGATGGCTGGATCATTTGTTGAGAATGGGATGGGCGGGTTGGAGAAAAAATTCACTTATTTGTCGACGTTTCGAGTGTTAATCGCACTCTTCTTCACAACATACTAAGGTGTCAAGATGTCAGATGGCTTGACATATTTGATGTAATAATGTCTGACTATTTTAGATTCCCTCTTTTTTTTATAAAAAGGGGAAGGAATCTCAACAAATAATTTGTCTAGAGGCTGAATTTTTTTTCTTCATACCTGGCTGTCAGCCCATCCCTCTCTCTATTTTTCATTTTATTGACATTTTGAAAGTCAATTGCGTTCAGGACAGGCAAGAGGATAAGACGATTCAAAAAGTATTTTGCATACATTATATTAGATTTCAATAAATCTATAGCAAAGAATTTATGTGGTATTTATTTTTACAATTTCAAAATTTGTCATCCATTAAAAGTACATATACGAAATATGGGAATTTTGTTTGTCAGTTAAAATGTTTGAGAAATTGTATTGTTAGTAGAATTCGCGTACTGACTTATGATTATACATATAAATAAACAAAGAAAAATTACTAATGTTCTTATTTATGCGCAGTTAGTTATGTAATTCGGAGAATTTAAAATATGAAATTATACAAAATTCTCAGAATTTTCTTGAATTTGGAATTAGGACTTAAGATTAGTTAAGTATAAAGATGATTTTTTTATATTCCATTTGGCGTAAAAAGAGGTAATTAAATTGGCAAGCAAAATAATTTAAATATATTTTGCCACTCAGAGCGAAAAGTGAAGCACTTACATCACTTACTCTTACATGAGAATGATCTTTATCTCTGTTCTAATAGACAAGGGCAAGAAGGGTAGACCGATCGAAATTTCATAAAAATCCTAAAAAATTATTAATTGAATTTTATTATTTCGCTCATAATTGTTTAGTAAAAACATACATGTAGATAGTGTAAAAGAGAAAACAAGCAACAAGATTTCATAACATGATCATTAAATTAATTTTAAATTTTAAATCTCTGATTATAATTAAAAATAATAAAAAAAATCGTAAATTAATTTTATTATTAATAGTTGGGATCAAGTGTATAAGAAAGTTTCGGGTAATTAATGGCATCCATTTTTTAAAAAATTTTATAGCAATCGATTAAAAATTAGACCACACTTGGAGTCTTTCATTAATAAATAATTAATTGGAATCATTTAAAAAAAAAACCTGCATAAGTTATACTTTGTCTTTGTTTATCAAACAGCCAGGTGAGAACGAAAATTCGTCTCTTGAAGACTCGAACGAATTTTTAATTAATTAATAAAAATTCTCCATATGTAGATTTTAATAAAATAAATGAATTTTTTATGACTTTTATGGTTTATTTAGATATATTATTTATTGCCTGGTAATTAAACATGAAAGCAGTTCATTTTTAAGATAGAACGATCTCAAGTTCAGAACAACAAGAAATTTTTTTTTTGGGTGACTCTTTCTGGTTTTGATATCCAGTTTTTAATTTTTTTATAGGCAGCTGGATGAATAGTAAGTAACTAAGCTGGATTAATTCGCAAGCTAACGATAGGCGCTTGCTTTTGATTAAAGGCACGAGCCAATAAAAATTTATTTTAGAGAGATAGGGCAGCTGGGTGTAGGGAACGAGTTACACCTGGAAATTGAAGAGTGGGTCGAAAAAAAAACGATCAAGTTATAATATATCTAAATCAAAGGAAGTGAGTAGTGAGTGACTGACAGACATAATTAGAAATTTTAAAAGAATCAAAGTTAATAATTAAAATTTAGAAGTATTTTACGGTCTTAAAAAATTTTCTTCTGAATTCGAAAAATAAAAAGCTATTCTTTGCTTTATTTTCATTCTTATTTAGATCGGTTGAAAACGCTAAGATTTCAATGAAACAGCGCACACAGGAACAAAAAGTTGTTTCAAAGTCATTCGAGGACATTATTTAAACATGTAATCAATATTTTTTTTTTCAAATTTATTTCTCAGAAAAGTAAATCTTAATTACGTTTTGTTTTAATATATCAATGATCACGGGTCGCTGAAAAAAAAATGTATTGGGTCGTAGGGAAAGTTGGTGATTTCCATCGATTGGAGCAAATCTGAATCTGTCAAAATTGAAAAAATATTGAAAACATACTATTTGTATACATATTCTTAAATTGATTTCATTTCAACGCATCTTTAGAAATAAAATACCAAAGGTTAGTATTTCGCTTCCCGTCCTGAGCGACTAAATTTGATTTATATTATATTGGCTACCAATTAATATAAATAAATAAGGACGGAGTCTAAATGTCGAAAAAGACTTAAAAAAAAAAGTCTGTTGAGTAAAATTAATATGTGTTAGTTTTGTGCCCTTTTGAAAATGGAAGAAAATGAAGTCCATTTTTAGTCACTTATTTAA
>JAAAKE020168601.1:0-11589 GCA_010014785.2 Anisolabis maritima
CAAGAAATTTATTTCATTTTAAATAGAAAGTATAGAAATATATATACATACAGGTCGTTGACTTTTTTATTTAGAAAAAAAATCTGATGGACCCGCGAATCACTTTTAGAAGTAAAACAAAATTAAATATTTTCTGTTGACAGAACTTAATGAGAGGTTTTTTAATAAAAATAAATAACAATTTATCTCTAATATAATGTTATATCTTTTTATGAACACTCAAATAGCAACCTTTACTTGACCAGGGACATTAGCCAAAGACAACGTATTAATTTATATTTATATTTTAGTTTAAAAAACATACCTGTTTATCAAAATAACAGTTCCACACCCGTATCTGGTTTAGTATACGAAACAAAATACAAATAAGAGGATTAAGTTCCAAAAATTAGAAGAAAAAAACATATTAGACATTACATTTTTATAATTAAGAGAAGTTTTAAAGCAATTTTAAAAATATGAATTAGTAATATGCTTATAATATATAAACCTATACACACATGAAGTCCGCGGGTTGGACAAGAAGAGTCAATAAAGATCTTTCAAAGCTAGGACCTTTAGAATAGATAGACATAAGACCTAAAGAAAGGGTTATTCATAAAAAAGACTTCAAAAAGAAGAACATCCTAAATATATTTTCCCAAAGATGAGTCCTAGCGCAATCGATTCCGTGCACCAGAATTAGTAAATACACCAAATTTCTTCAAAATCCTTAGTGGACATTTTTGAGAAAAAATTTACATACATACACAGATATATACAAGATTAGCTAGTTTAATAATATTAGCATTCCATATAAAATACCCAAATGTCCTGTTTATATGACGGCTTTGGCGTTTTTGTCCAAACTTCGACCTTTGCTTATTTTCTACCGAATGGTATATATTTTTAACTTTGGACAAAGCGCAATGATGATGCAAGTCATGATGTGTCGAAATATTTGCCAAATAAAGGACGTAAGGTGGACGGAATTGCTTATTTGCTATCTCCATCCTTTGAAATTCTACACAATCCAGCTTTTTCCTGTTAAATTACTATTTATCTAGCAATCTAATAATCTGTTAAAACGAAATAAAAATTCATTTGATACCCATAGTATACAATTAGAAACATTAAAGAACAGATTTTTAACTATCAAAATTAGAAGGATCATTATTTTTCCCAGATATACAAGGTATGTCTAAAGCCATAGGCAAAATTGACGTAAAATTTTCATAAATATGCAATTTGAATATTAACAATAACATCTTCAATATATTTTCCACTGTTTGTAATGAAAAAGTTGATGCACTTTGCAAGATTCACATGAACTCGATGCTGCACACTCGTCAATTTGAGCTGTGTGTGCTTATGTGTTTTAGAACACCATGTATAAAATAGTCATTGGTCAGGCGATTTCTCTATTTGTTATTCAGAAGAGAGGATGAAGTTTGCCCATCTTATCAGCCTCTCC
Organism: Anisolabis maritima; assembly: GCA_010014785.2. Lineage (NCBI taxonomy): Eukaryota > Metazoa > Arthropoda > Insecta > Dermaptera > Anisolabididae > Anisolabis > Anisolabis maritima. The sequence continues at coordinate 1,454 of JAAAKE020168601.1, forward strand.
ACTTCCAGTTTTTCTGCTGTATCGTTTTGTTGTGCATGTCACCCTTAATTAATTTTTTGTTTCTGATAGCATTAAAAAAATTCTGCAAGTTGTGATTAATTAAATTCTCTTTTATTCCAGGACACTACATCAAATGCATGTCTTCAGTCGACTAACGCCTTAATCAAACCCACAATTGTAAAACCTTTTACTATTCATGAAGCATCTAAAAAAGAAGAGAAGCCGAAAATAAAACCTCTTGTTGAGAAACCGAAAGAGCGAAAAGAAGAAGAATTATGCCCGGCAATCGCTAAACTTGAACCACCCCCGCCGATCCCCTCAGAAAATGATCAACTGTTCATCGACCAGACACCTATGTTGACAAGCCCAGATAAAAATGCCTCTTCTAAAGTGTTTGATAATATCCCAGTCGACGTGGAAGATTATAAAGAGTACATTGATGATTATTTAAGACAGTTGGAAAGGAAATACCTTCCAAAGCCGAATTACATGAAGCGGCAACATGATATCAATTATTCTATGCGCATGATTTTAGTCGATTGGCTCGTGGATGTCGCTGAAGAGTATCGCTTGCAAACAGAGACTTTATATTTAGCTGTCGGGTATATTGATAGGTTTTTGAGTCAAATGTCGGTTGTTAGAGGCAAATTACAATTGCTTGGAACTACAGCCATGTTTATTGCAGCGTAAGTTTCCTTTCCTTTTTAAAATTTAAAGTTTTTGTTATCGAAATATATACACTCAATTCCGTTTTTATACATACCCGGTACCCGAAAAAAACGTGAAAAAATATATTGTATTTATGAAAATAATGAAAATTACTAGCAAACCAACCTAAAAAGACCCTCAAAAATAATATAAAATTAAAAAATTATTTTAGAATCTTATCATTATCATATTAGGATTATATTATCAGGCCCATAAGGACAGAAACTTGTAGGTTACTAGGGCGCTTAGATGTTGGGATTCCAAAACTAAAAATCTGGTGTGATAATTGCACATCACACAACTTTCTCTTACCTAAAGTAAGGAAAGCCAGCTGAGTGATGTGCCAGATGACACCAGATTTTTTGTCGGAGTCTTAGGTAGCCGTTCACTGTACATCTAATTTAATCAATATCATTAGAGCAATTTAAGAGCAAATCACCTAAATACCTAAATATGTACAAGAGTAATGAGGCCACAATTAATTTGGTGGGTATAAAGGGTTCAAAGATCCTCCAAATCGTTCAAGCGACAGGTTTATATATAAAATATCAATCTCGAACGTTATTTCGTTATTTCAATCTTGACACACACGACGGACCATTTTGCGACACCATTTTTTAGACTCGGTGAGGGGGGGGGAATCTTCAAACCTAACAAGCATCTTAAAGTTTCCACTCTTCCTCCTGTTCTTCCTGGGTGCATGTAACCACTTGTCATTATAAGTCCGTTAAATCTTTGGCTTCCATATCAAAAAAAGAAAAAAAACTTATATTTCCGTTGAATTCGAATTTTTGCGATTCCAATACTTATTATATATTTCATAGGAAAGAGAAAGTAAAAAGTAAAAACAAATCTAACAAACAAAAAATCATTCTTAAAAATCACATTTATAATGCCCAAAAAGAATTGCAGCTACACAACTGTACTGATTAAATATACTTTTGTCACCATACATCACTTTTCTCTAAATTCTCCGTTATCGCATTTTGTCTGTCAACAACAACAATTGGATTTCTTGCCTTCAACTGATATTTCTCACTTAAACCCCTCTTTATCAATCTAGTACTCGTATTTATAGATACATAAAAATACGCATTTTATAGATTATTAAATCTGAGTTTAGTAATCAACAAAAATGACGAAATTTTGCATTGAGGTTAAACTTTTGTTGCAATTTGTATGATGATATGATAAGATATATATTTATATATATATATATATATATATATCGATATTAACAAAAACTTTTTTTGAAGTCGGAGATATTTACAATATTTAATGGTAGCTTTTTACATTTCTCTAAAAAGAAACTTAAGATTTTACAAATCATATTATAAAATGCATGATAAATTTGAATTTTAGGCAAGTGCTTCCTCCGTTGTTTTATTTTCCGTAAATTCGGGATCCTCATTAAAAAAAAAATGATGACGACATAGAGGGGTGAAAAGACTAACATTTAATAAATTCTAGTCTTGGCTTGGATAACTCGTTGCCATCTTCGGACTCTTAATCTTACATATTTTTAATTAAGCGTAACATTTTCTATTTTTTGCTCTTTTTTCAACCATTTGTCTTCTAAAAATAAGACTCTTTAAATGAATGTTAATTTTTTTTTTTACTTTGTCAATCTTCGTTTCATTTCATTTGGACTGTATAGGCCCACCTACCCATCCCCGTTTATTTACTCGGGGTGCTTTAGTGCATGAAAATACACATCTCAGACCCAATCGTTCTCTGGCCGTAGCCATCTATCGGTACCCAGTAAAGATATTTGATTTCCTATCTCTAATTACACCTATATTTAATCCCAACCGATCCCTTTCAGCCAACCTAACCTATCCTAGGGAAAAAGTTTGAGGAGGTTCAGCACAGGCATGTTGCCTACTCCTTGCGAAGAGTGCTTCATTGAGAGGGAATCCTTTGCTTTCCCTCCATAAGAGTGCCAGAGCAACTCGCTCTTAGAGTTGTCTGAGGGCTCTGTTGTGGAGGAATTCAATGTTCCAATCCACGACATACTTGAGGTTTGTTTATTTTAATTTATATTTAATGAATAATCCTATGGCTAAATAAGCCCAGAGGAGAATAAATAAGAAAAATCCCTCCTGCTCGGGATGCGAACACCGATTTCCTATCCAGAACGCCTACCGATTCCTCCATAGAGCTCTCCTTTCCTTTACCTATATATGAAATATAGTTAGAAAGTATTACAATCGGAAAAAGATGGATTTCAAGATTTCAATGGCAATACACGTTTTCTGGTCCCCTGAGTAAAAAAAATGAGGCAAAAATTTCTTTCATGGTTCCTTGAATTAATTCAATTATTGTTACATCTGGGCATCTGTTTCTGTAATTGACAACCAACCACTAACTCAAATTTCCCCCGTATTATTTTGAATATTAAAATATTGCAAATTTTTTGTTGCCATCCCTTAAGAATTCATTTCAGGTGCCTGGAATATCTCAACCCTAGATTTTTAAAACATCTCACTCTAGGGGAATATACATACATATTCTCTAACATTGACTTATCATAAGACTGTTTTTTGCTGTTCTTTTGCTCATTTGTTTAACAACTTCAATTTCTTTATTTTATATTTTCTAAAGGTCCAATCCAATTTTTCAGTTGAAAAATATACTAGATCATTAAAATAGTAACTATTATTGATTGAAGATAAAGAAAAAAAAATTAATAATGAATTTTTTTTTAGGAAATATGAGGAGATCTATCCCATCGAGATTGGAGAATTCGTTTATATTACAGATGATACGTACACGAAAAAACAAGTTCTAAGAATGGAACAATTGATACTCGGCGTTTTACACTTTAATATGTCATCACCTACTGTTCTCGGTTTTATTTCAAGTTTTTGCCTTGATATTCAAAGTACAGACACCGAATTATATTTGGCCATGGTAATTTTTTTATTTTATTTGTTTAATCTTTTTCCACCAAAATGTAGCACTATACCTCATCAAAATTGAATTTCTTTTTCTAATTCAAAGGGACTAGGGCTCACTCCTATAAAATATATTATTAGATCGAGACATAAATAACTTCCGATGCAGCTAGATATTGTTTGTATCTATCCACTATGAATCACTGGAACTAGAAAACCGCGTTTTTGCTTTCACTAAATAGATAAGGGTTCATTTAGTCTTCTGACAACTGTTTTGTGTGGTGCACATTACATTAAAGTGTTGTTCCTAATCCCTAAAATGGAGAGAGAAAAAGTGCATATTCATCAGGCGATGCTTTGAGAATTTAAATAAGGCTCTAAAGGTGCTAAGGCGAATACAGCTGTAAAAATATACAGTGTGTACCGCGAAGGACTAATAATCGATCGAGCAGTTAGAAATTGGTTTACCAAATTCCGTTCTGGAGATACCTTAAAAGACGAAATTTCTCTTTAATATATTGGCGAGATGACCTTTTTCCTCAAATATCACAAATCCAAGATAATATCTCCAACATATTAAAAGACTTGATTCTTTCTAAATTTATTTAAAAAAATTTCTTTGATGATGTCAAAAACATCAGGAAATAAAAAGAATTAAACCCAGCTCGCGTTTCTGCTTTGATTATAGCCATCCACAGTCTCATGTCTTCCAATTCATATTCCAATTCTAAAAATGCTCCTTACGGGGAATATAAAATATAAGACAATGGAGCTCTGATGATGGCTTGAAACAAAAGCGAAACGTCTCCATTCTTTTCCAAAGCAAGAGGCTCTGGTTATTCATATTACATTATATTAAGACTTGTAAGTGATTTGTTAATAATAAAGTGAGCTGTTAATAATAAACTCTGCACTAGCATGTTGATTTTTTGTCGACTCATGAAATAATTGCCTCATTAATTTCTGTTATCATGCAATTTGGCCCTCCAAGTTAATTTATCTATCTAACATGTAACACAAACTAATTAATAAAAATAATTTGCAATTTGTTTACAATTGGGCAGATCAATTTGTGTAAGGGTCGGGAGAAAAAGAAACCAGCCGCTTTTCTCAGGTCACCACCACTTTATTTAGCAAATATTTCTGCCATTCTCAGTGCCACAATGTGATAATTTTAGTGGACCTGCGTCCAGTGACTTAAGAAAAGCTGCTGGTTTCTTTTTCTCCGAACCCTTACACATAATTTGCATTTTTTTTTTGTTTTTAATTTTAAATATGTTAGTTTATAATCAAGGGGAGTTGAGAATGACTTGGACATTTAAATAATTCCCCTAAAATGCCTTACGATTATCAGTTCATTTTATATTTAATTTTGAACCATGCGATTGAATTGTAAAAAGGAATCAACATTCTCGATAGAGTTGAAAAGCGACCATCTTATATTCCCAGAAGAATTGTTTAGCGATTGGCCAATAAGGGTTGGAAAATGTTGCAACTTATTTGCCTATCTTTACTTTCTTTTACCTATATATGAAATATATAGTGAGAAAGTATTGTGATCGTCGAAAAATTCACTGCCAAAATTTTAAGCGAAGTACACGTTTTCAGGTTTCCTGAGTCTAAAAAAATGAATATGGGTCTGTCTGTCTGTTTACAAGATTTCTCAAAAACGAAAAAAAACATACGAGGCTGAAATTTTATATTTAAGCTAGGTATTCTCGTCGTATGCACTCCGAAGCTTTTCTATAAAATCGGCCAACTGATACTAGTCTAGTACTTTACTGAAATAGTTTTTTAGTTTTTTTGGATTTTGTCAAAATTGATTTTGATTAAAATTCATATTTCAATTAATTATTAGATGATCTTTGAAATGTATTAACACTTAACTGTCCCAAAATTGGGGCCTACTTGCTCTAACGATTTTTTCTCTTATTGTTTATTTTTAAAGGAGTTTAGTTTATATTAGGAGAACTGACATGTCTCTGTCTCTTTATTATTATGGCAAATAAAGTGGTCAATGTATGTTATGGAATAGAATGGTGATTTTCATTTGTCATTAAGAACTTTATATCTTCCAACAAAAACAAAAATTTTTTTAGATTGTTTATAAAAAAAATTTATAGAATTAGCTTGTGTAGAATAGAATGGTGATAGAACACTTTGTTTTTCTATTTATTTTTTCAGTACTTGAGCGAACTGTCTCTCCTTGAAGGAGATCCTTACTTGCAATACTTGCCTTCGCAACGAGCCTCAGCAGCGATTGCTCTCGCTAGACATACTCTCGAATTGTCACCCATTTGGAATGAAAAATCCCAAAAAATCACATCATATTTATTAAATGATCTCCGGCCAATTATTGAATACTTGAATGAGACTTACAATAAAGCTTCATCAATCGCCCAACAAGCCATACAAGAAAAGTACAAATCCCATCGGTAAATATAAAAAACTTTTTTTTTCTTTTTCTTCTTTTTTTTTTTTTTTTTCAATTTCCAATTTTTTTTTTTAGATACAACAAAGTATCCCTTATTCAGCCAAGGGAACCAATTATTTTTTAAAAAGACGAAACCCTTTGGGAAAATTTTTTTAAACATTGTTTTACTTAGAAAAACAATCATTTTACATACAAAAACTAATTTAAAGTAATTCTCTTTTGATAAAGACATATTTTTAATTCCATTTTATGGAAATTTTTTTTTATTATTATGTACAAATTTATATTTACAGTATTTCAATATTTCCAAAAAAAAAAGAATTACTTTATTTTGGCAAATTTTTTTATTTCCTCTACATCAAATTTTTTAAATTATTTTCATTCCATCAATTTGCCTGAGATTGTACCTTTTTTTTGGCAATCTGTGATAAAAATTCTATTGTAATTTGATATTTTTGTGTGTATACCAGAATTTGAATGAATGCAGTATGAATTTTCTTTTTTTTTTTTTTTAATTTATTCCCCCGCTAGTTTTTAATTAATATTTTAAATATTATAAAAAGAAAAAACAAACTCTTTGCGTCGACTTGTAATTATTATAAATATATTTTTTATTAATATATATTCTAATATAAATATCTATTTTTTAATATTATTTATGCAATCAATCCAGTTTTCCAGTAAGGGTGTTTTTTGTGTAAAAGAATTACGAAATTAAATTTTGTGTAAAACCAAAATCAATTTTTTGATTTGTTAAATTTATTTATTTATTATTTATTGGGCCGTAATTTTTAGAAATTCAATTGTTGATTTTTGGTGATATTTTTAACAATAAATGTAGTAAATATATTCTTTTGTTTAATTATCATAATACGTTTTTCAGAATTTAGATAAAGCAGCCAAATTGTATGGTGCGTTTCAAATTATTATAATTCTTATGCAATCACATGTTGAAAGCCTTTTTTGATAAGAGAGATTCACGTCATAAGAGGGTTATTTTTTCCTATTTTCAATTTATTTATTTATTTTGTTAAATGGATATGCATCTACTTTTTTATTATCCCCTATTTAGGGTTTTTTCTAATCAAGGGCATTCATTAGAAAAATATGTTGAACCCATTGACCCCTTTGTTCTCTCTCTCTTTCTCCCCCCTCCCTCCCTTCCCTCCCTCTACAAGCGTTCTTCATCCCCACTTCTTTTCTTTACGTCGATTGACGATGATATACTCCTATAAACGTTTAAGTTATTCATAATATCCATTCAGTCTTTAGTAAGGGTTTCTTCTACTCTTTGTGGTTCTTTTAAGACAAAAATAATAAATACCAAGTATTAGAAGAGTTAAATAATGAATGACTTATTAAATATTTAAGCGAGTTTTGCATGAACAATCCTTCAGAATGCGTGGAATGAGTAGGACGGGTAAATGTCTTCAGTTACTCTCTAGGAATGTTATTGTTTGCCAGATTAATTCGAGAAAAACTTTTTCTCTTAAGCTCAAACCATCTTTTAAAGTAAGTGCATCTTTTTATTTTAAACTTTTTAGTTTTAGTTTTTTTTTTTTCGGTTTAAACTAAAATTTTATTTATTATTAACAATAATCACGGTAAACTTGAATATTTTAAATAAATACACAAGTCTCATTTGTTTTAAATTTAATTGTTAAAGAAAATATCCTCTATTCGCATCCATTTGTGAGCAATAAAAATTAAATCGGCTACTAACTAATATAATTAATTAAAGATAGCGTCTAAAGGCTCCAGAGGGCAAAGACTTAAAAATAACTATCTTATTAAATTTAAAACAGAAATTTAAATTTTCCTTATAAATCTTACAAATTCTCTTTTAAACTATTAATTTTTTGTTTATATTTCATATAAATTTAATTACAAAATAGGATCGCTAATTACTTAGCCATTCCTGTCAATATTTAATTCTCTTTCAAATATTGTAATGAGCTTTTGTTTTCAACATTCCCATTTGGAAATTTACATAAATGCGATATTCTTTTTTTTTTTGCTAATTTATTGCATATTATTATTTGTTTTATTAGTATTTTTTTTTTAAGGAAGGATGGAGGCAAGGCATCGTGCCACATTATTCTATATTATTTTTTCCTCTAGATTCATTGGCGTTCAGACCTCCCATATTAGGCTGGGCTTCGCGCGCCATTGATCTCACCCCTAGATAAATTTATTTATTTATTTATTAGATCCCAACTATTTGAATTTTTCATTTTCAAAATATAGTGGGGAAAATACAAATTTCACGCTCCAAAGCAATTCGTTATCTTACATTTCCAAAAAAGGAACAATCTCATATACAATTATACAATTCAAAATATATTATATCTTTTTTTTCATCTTGATTTCACATAACCTAATCCTTTTATTTGATCTAGCCTATTTTATAATCAAATGCCATCAAATATTTACATATGCATCAAAATGATTTCGCAAAATTAAAATAATATTAATTGCGTAAATTTTATCAGCACTACTATTTTCTTAATTTTTATTTATCGCTTATCTTTTTATAAACAATGGAATTTTCAAGGAATTATATGATGGAGGTGTGTTCGAATAATGGTTTCAGGGCGATAAAATTTTGTTTTAGATTTTTATTAATTATGATTGAAAATTATAAACACTCACAGGATTTGGAGAATCCACCTCTTGATTGAGGTTCAAATCAATCTTATGTACATAAAAAATACAAATAAACCAATCCCTTTTGGTCAATATCAAAAATTTTTCAAATTCAATCTAGTGAACCAAAAAGAAATAAGTTTGACCGAATTTCCTTATTTTATTTATTGAAAAAACTTTGTTTCATTACGCTTCTGCTTTTCCGAATAGGAGATGATGGATTTTAGTCCATTTCAGTAAGAAGACCCAGTTGAAAAGATGTATCCATTTGTCGAATTCTTGAAATATGAACAATGAAGAAAAATTGCAACCCCCATCCCAATAAGATAAACGGAGTCCTATTTGAAAAGAAAAGTTTATTTTTATCTAAATGATAACACATGTCAATATTATTCCAGTAAATAAATAATTATGAGGGATCGAGATTTCAAAGGAAATAAAGCTTTGAGCTCTATCTAAATAAAAAATGGGTCTCGCAAATGGCCTGTCTTTGGGTGTTTGTGTCTCAGTTAAAAATAGAGGCAGGCGGAGGAGTTAGAGATAGGAAATCAAGTAATTTCAAGGGATGCCGAAAGATGGCTACGGCCATAGGTCGGCTGGGTTTGAGGTGTGTGTCTCCGTACACGGAAATATCTCGGGTAAATAAAAGGTGGTATACGGTCCAAATGTAATAAAAAAAATTATATTTTAATCAATGAAAGGAGAGTTTGAAAAGTGGGGAGTAGAGAGGTGAAGAGCCACTCACTCCGAAATAGAAGAACCCGGTGTTTAGGGAATGGTATGTTCCAACAGTGCACTATACACCATGGGAGAATGATTTTTTGTTAGGATTTAAGAGGTTTTTATGCCTCAAATTATATTTTAGTCATTTATATGTGTAAAGATTAACTAGTATAATAATAGTAGGGTACCTGGAGTCGGTAGATATTTTTTTTTATGGACAAATAGAGTTGATAGTAGAGTTTTCAAGGATATTTGCAATTAGACATAAGACCTAAAGATAGAATCATTTATAAAAAAATAAGTTCCACCAAACAGGAAGGCTCTGAATATACATGTTACAAAAGATGAGATTTTAGCGCAATCGATTCCTCGTACCCGAATTAGTAAATACGCCAAATTTCATCAAAATGTTTTTTTTTTTTTTTAGTATGAAGAGTTGAGCATTCGTTTGGCTGCACCGCATCAATTGAAACCAAAACCAGATTTACATGAACTCCGTTTTGGGCAACAATTCACAGATCATATGCTCAAAGTGATGTTTGTCAATGAAGAGGGCGGCTGGCAAGTACCTGAGATAACGCCTTTAGAGAATATTGTCCTGCATCCAGCAGCTAAAGTTCTCCACTATGCCATCGAAGTGAGTAAAAAAATGGTTTGAACAACCGCACGTCACACTACTTAACTAAGGAAAGGAAAATTGTGTTAAATGATTTCACACTGGATTTTTT
>JAAAKE020168612.1:0-11589 GCA_010014785.2 Anisolabis maritima
ATATATATATATACAGGCACGTATGTAAATAATTAATTATGTAATAGGACTGTTTGTTTGGTTACTTTCTAGCAATAAAAAATTCAAGTATAGGAAATAATTATTATACAAATAATGGTTTGGTCCTAGCCTCCATCTTAGGGGCTTTTGAACTAACCAGTAAAAATGCGCCCTTCTGCTCTCTGGGTGTAAGAGAAAATTTTGAGATCATCTTAACTGGGACTGTGCTAGAAAAAAGTATTTAAATTTCAACTCTATTGTGAGGTCACAAATTTGTCCAGGGCGTCACTTCATCCAGTTAAGAGATTAATAAATGTAAAGAGAAAATTAAGAAAACAATTCTTAAAATAAGAAATGGTTTCATTCTATTATATATAACAATATTATCTTTTGAAAAATTATTATTATTTATTTCAAAGGAGCTTAAGCATCTAATGCCATATCCCATATTTACCAAAACATTTGATATGTGAAAATATGAAGTCACAAAATCGTAAAGATCACATAAACAATTTTTAAGCCCTGAGAGTGTGAAAAGAATTGAAAAAATTGATTAAAAATAGAACAAAGTGGATTACTGGTTATAATAAATAAATAGATATTGTGCAATATGTATAGGCATGTGGAATAACGTAGTGTGTTGTCCTTATGAATCGCAAGGAAAAATATTAAAGATTCATAATTAAATTAAAGAAAAATATTAAGTATTATATATTAAAAGATTTAGTTTATTGTAAATTAATGTAAAAATAAGTGTGTTCGAACCCTAAATCCCGAAGTGGAGGGGTGGAACTCAAATAAAAATAAATAAATTATAAATAAAAAAATACACTACCGTAAAAAAAATCACAGCATAAGACATAAAAATAATATCACAGATCGTATCGCAATAAAGAAAAAAATAATAAGGCTACCTCCAATAAAATAAAAATGTATCTTAAAAGAAAGTAGAAGTCCTACCTATCTGTATACAAGAAAAACCCAAATGAAACTAATGGAGTGTAAAAGTTAAACTCTATGTGATCGGTATCAAATTTGAAAGGAAATGGGGAGGGGGTTTGATAAAATATAGTGAATGCATTGAAAGTAATACAAGATAGTATATATGTAACATTTAAGGAAAGACCTTTTTGAGTTATTTAATATAAAAATGGAATTGAAAGAGAAAATGTTATAAAATAGTATAAAAAGACACATTTTATGATAGTGGATTTTATTATATAAAGTTTCCATAAATAAAAAGTGAGTGTGTTTTATATACAATACTAAGTATTTTTTTTTTAAGAAATAAGGTTAATTACATTTTGTAAATTAATTATCACTTGGTCAAAATCATATTCACAACTTATACAAATTTTTCTTAGGAAAGAAAATGCCCATGGATATCCCTGAGGAATAAGAATATTATAAGATCCAGAAAATCATTGATAAATGGATTTTTGGATGTACTGTCGAGTGAATCCCCGAAAAAAAAGGAAAAAATATCCTTAGTCGGAGAACAAGTAAAAATTGCTCCTAAAATTTTAAAAATGAATGTAAAAATAATTTGATATTAATAAATTTATTTTCACATAAAATGGTATCTGAGGCCATATAAACAATACAATATAATTATTACTACAGTTTTTATCATTTTTTCTGATAGGACAGGAAGAAAGAAGGAGCAAGCAGCTAGGGGAGAAGCCTCTTCGATATAAAAACTCTCAATTTTGAGACGTTTCGGTTTTATTTTAATAAAGGTCCTTCCTCCATTGTTAAATACAACAACAACTTTACTACTTCGCATTTTTTCTCAACTGTTGACGTTTCGTGCACAATCCGTCATTTGAATGTTATAAAGGTGCTAAGTATTTTTTTATAATGTACAAAATTATATTGCAAAAATATAAAGATTGTGTATGCACTTATTAATTACAAGCGAAACAACAAAGGTCTCTTGCATCAAATTGATTTAACAATCATGTCGTTTGTAATTAGTAATACACAATCTATATCTTTATATTTTTGCAATATTGTGTAAAAAAATACTTACCATCTGTATTTATAACATAGAAGTGTCCTGAGGAAGGGTACGATTGCGCCCAAATTGTCAACAGTTGAAAAAAAATTAAATAATTATTTTATTTCATTTTCTTTTGGCTGCATTTCCTGCCCTATAGATATAAACTAGAGCCCCATCTCATTACCTTTTAAAATTTTATTATTTACATATATCAAATTATAAATAAATTTTCATCGGACAGCTTGGGATCTAAAACCACCTTGACTTTTAAGTTATCAATAGTGACAATGTCAATATCTCCAATCCCTCGGCCACCGCGTGAGGGCGTTATCACATAAATGAAAATGATATTTGAAAAAAATTACTTACAAATTACAAAGGATAAATAGAGATGTAAAAATCCCAAGTGAAGCAATCAAGTCAGATTTAATGGATTAATAGAAGAGGATTAGGTAAAAAAGTAATAATGAGATTGGAAGAGGAATAGTCTGTCTCACTCTTCCCCATCAACAGAAAGTTGAGGGCGGAATACGCAATGATGGAAATGGAGGAGTGTATCTGGCGTATTACCTATCATATTTCCATATGCAAATAAAAGGGAGGGTGAGAAGATTACGTAATAATGAAAATGGAAGGGGATGACCCTTGTCAAAAATAAAAAAATGTTCAACCAGAAAATAGGAAATTCTCTCTGCCTAAACAAAACTTTATATTTCATATATAGGTAGAGAAAGTAAAAAGTTAATTCGGAAATACCTAATTTTTTTAAGTTAAATTAAATATTTGATAGATTTATACTTCATCTCCTTTTTAAAGAAGTATTTTGATTCTACTATTTATTTATATATTATGAAGAATTTAGAAAAAAGATGTCCTTTTATCCGACACCATTTAAACAGATTTGTTTAATTGGTTGCCTATCTTTCAGTAGCTGCCTTGGAAAAAAAAGATTTTCAATTGTGAATTAAGAATATAAACAAGTTTAATAAAAATAATAAGATGTTTCCTTTCAATATTTTGACGAAGAAAGATAGCCTTTATTATTTTGGTTCATTTTCATACATTTTTATACTCTATATGATCATATAAACTATTCTGCCTCAAAATTAAATATTATTTTTATATTTAAAATTTTAATATTTTTATTTAAGAAGGAAATTAGTTAATTGTGTTTCAAAAAGGATTCATAGTCTAAGTATGAGTGGTTCGTTTTCCGACATAACTAATAAAAATTTTAAGATAATTAGCTTAATAGTTTAAATAGATAGAAACAGATATGTCTATATGACCTCAGATGCCGAAAATAGCAAAAAAAAAAAAAGCGCATCACTCTGGAAACAACTCTATTTTAATTCCTTTTTTAAGCCTCTACCACCGAATCTTCATTCTTTCCTCGAACTTTTTTGATATTATCTCCTCATCTCGTCCTAGGAGTTCCTTTCGGCCTTTTTCCTAACCATTGTCCAAAATGACGTTTTTCTAATTTCCACGATATATAAATTAATTAGCAGTCAAAATAATTTTAATAAATTTTACCGTTCAGTGCAAGAATCAAACCACTGACCATGCATCATGAAACCAGAGCTCTACCTCTGTTTCAAAGGAACAAGGTAAAGTAAATAAGACAGAAATTTTTGTTTGGTAGGGTTTCAACAGCTTTTGTTTTATTAATTTATTTTTTGTAACAATGTAAGAAGTTTGTCTTGATCAGGACTGAAATTAACGATATAACAATCATTAAGTAGCGTAAAAAAATTTTTCAGACCTGATGAAAACACAGCTGAGGGAACGCTAAGTTGAATAAATCACTTTTTTAACAAGGGCTATACACGTTCTTGAAACCCCATAAAATAATTATTAACAAAAGTATTATTATTAGATGTTCGATTATATATTCTAATTAAAATATTTTAAAGTGATCTAGAGAAGAGTAATAACCTAAAGAGAGTGATAGAAATTTTAACAAAAATATTCTATATGAAATGGAATTGGATTTCCCTCGGAATGTTAAAAAAATACGTGCTGAGTATCCATTTCCTCGACAAAAGTGTAAATGCCACGGTAGCATTCAGCAACGTTAGTAGAAGTAATAGGAAGAGATATCCATTGAAATGAGAGGATTTTGAGGTCAGTTTTTTATTTCAATTCCATCTCCGGATTGAATTCCATCCGCCTCCTTCACCGAACCGTAAAAAATATTTATATATGTTGAGTTATTTATTTTTTTTTTTTAAGAGAGAAAATTAATAAGCGCCTGGCGTTATCTCTGGGAAAAATTTACAATTAAAATACCTGTTATTTATGGAAATTATATGTTATTTGATTTTAATAAATTAAATAAAAATTTTAGAACTAGTTGAAAAACTCTCTCTCTTAAAGATAGAGATGAAATTTTTAATAATTAAAAATTTGGATATTGAGACATGAGAATAGAAGTTGATAAAGTTGATTAAAAAAAAAAAATTATTTTTTCATAAAAAAATTCTTATCAAGAACTAGATTGCGTGATTTGAACATTTAATTTTATTAATTATAAATGTAAATTTCATTGATATTGTTTCATAAATAATTTTAATAATTGTTTTTAAAAGAGTAGCTGCGTACCTACTCTCGATGGTATGCCGCCTGACACATAATCGATATTTTAATTTATCTTTTTTATTTAAATTCAATTCTTGAAAATATGGGGAATTTGATTAGGCAGGGTGTATTTTGGAAAGCAACCGAGTGTCTCTGTGGAGTTACACTCTTTAATAGCACCTGTAGCTGCGCTGTATAGCGTCGAGTTACTAATTTATTAATTTATATTGGAGTGTGTTAATTCACACGCGCCATAGAAGTCTCAAAATGCACCCTAGGGCCCCACCCTCGAAATGAAACAAGAACATATAAGGTCTTAAATAGTTCTCTATTTTTCTCTCATTAAATAATTAAATTTTTGTATTTTTTTAATTTCAAAATTTTATGTATCTTTGAAGAGGCTCCGGGGCCCGCCTGTAGGTGTCTGACTTTGCCTACGCTATGCCCACCAAAGCATAAATATCTATATAAGTGTTATCTTTCAGATTTTTCAAATTGACAAATAAAAAGGAGAAAATTTTAAGTTTCACAATCCCTCAAATTTTTTTTATTATTTCAACTTTTTATGTAAAAAGTGTATAATTTAATAAAAATAAAAAAATATTTGATAAAAAAAGAATGTTTTCAGAAAAAGAAAAAAAGAAAAATTATTCTTATAAGGGAACAATAGAAACAAATTAGTATTATTGAGTCTTATCTCATAAAGAAAGTAATAATACGTATAGAAAGTTTTTTGTGAAAGTAGTTTGAAAATCTTTCAAATTGTACCATGTTCAATTAGGATGTATTTATTTTCTAGTAAAGGCAGATAAAAAGCCATCTATCTCCTTTTGGCTTCTTTTGTTCGTCTTTTTTTTTGACCTAGGCGTGCAACTTGGCCTGCTGTGCCATTTTAATTTTCTTTCATTCCGTTGGGTGGCGAAATTTTATTTTACTTTTTTTTTATCACTGCCGTTAAGTGTTCAAGATGAAAAGTCACGAGGTATTCGGCACCTCGGAACAACAACGCGGAATGTAATTCCATTCATGTGAAGAAAAAGTTAATTTTTTTTTTTAAGATAAACTTCACAACTATCTCGTTTTTATCGCGAATTAAAATTAATGAAAAATTTGGAATTCAATTTTTTTTTTTAAATTTTAAAAATGAAATTTTTTATTTAATATTTGAAAAAAAATCATGTTCGAGCTGATTAAAGCAGGGATATTTGTTTATTTAAATAACGATTTAGTTATAATAAGGGGTTTATAAATTCGTTGCTTGCTGGAAGATAGGCCACTGAGAAAAATGGAAAAATTAATTGGTAAGTTATTTTATATCGATGACTCTTCCTTTTGTTTAGCAAGATGCCTACCTTTAAGTAACAAAATTCGAGGTAATTTCTGCATGCCATAGTATTTTACAAGTGGTAAAAAATATAATAAAATCTTTGGAGCTATGTTCTCCAAAATTCCTCAAAATAATAATCTTCAAAGTACATATTTATATTTATTATAAAATTTAATTATTTACAAAATAAATTCGGCTTTACTTTTAAAATTGCACGACACATACCAAAAAATGTAATATTTAAAGGACTACGATACTAAATAGTTCATAAATAAAAAAATTAATTTATGTTTAATTATTTTGTCCCAGGTTTTAATTGAACATTTAAAATCAGCCAATATATAATAAAAAAAAATTCTCATATAAAAAAGTTGATTAATCAAGAGGAAAGAATAAAATAAAAAATTTCCTGTCAAAGAGAAGGAGAGAGAAAAAAAGAATTGGCAAAATAATCGGCCACCATTCTCTCAACTATTGTTTATTGTATTTCGAGACAAGTGACAAGAAACGTGAAGTTGAAAGGAAATGGAACTTCGTGAAGTTCATACGCAATGTCCAGGGAACACGTGACCACTCAACTTGCAGCTCCATGTAGGGAATAAATTCTCCTTAGAAGGCAACATGGCTACAGACGAGAGGATAGAATATCATCTCTTGGCTGCCTTCAAGGATTAAACTTAAAAATTTTTTCATCTAACAAAATAATATGCAGGAAGAGAGTTGAAGAGATGTAAAGGCTTATTAAGAATATTTCGGAACAATTACACTTATGCGAACTGTCCTTTTTTTCTTTAAACATTATAGGCTATATTGTAGCGTTTCTCAACCTTTTTGCCTTGCGATCTAACTTCACCATTTTCTCGCCTTGACATAAGATTGCAGCTATCATTTTCGACTAGATTAAGAAACGCTCTTTTAGATAATAATTTTATTTATTTATAGTATTTACAAGGGCGGTCTGAAAAGTGAGTTAAGTAATACAGAGATGGTAGAGATCTCGTTTTAAACGATCCTCAATTGAAGGTGTGTGTGATAGCCGACAAAAAGACGTGTTGGTCATTTCATACATGAACACTTGCATATGAGAAAACTGTCAGCAAGTTGGGTGCCGCGTTTGCTAACTGAGGACCAGAAACGAATTCTTCTTCAACCACTTCTGAGTATTGTTTGAGCCTTTTTAAGCCTAATCGCACTGAAATTTTACTGTTGACGAAACTTGGATACACCATTACACACCCGAAACAATCATTCAATCAAAACAATGAATAGAAGCCGGTTGCAGTGCACCGAAGAAAGCAACAGTGGAAGCCACTCTGTTTTGGGATGCTCGGGGTCTTTATAGATTATCTCCAAAAGGACAAAACAACCAGAGGAGAGTACTACGCGTCGGTATTGGACCAACTGAATAAAAAATTAAAGGAAAAACAACAGCATGTGTCTAGAAAAAGTGTTGTTCAATCACGATAATGTACCGGCAGTTGAATTACGATTCGAAATTCTTCCTCATGCACCTTATAGTCCAGATTTAGCTCTGTCCGACTTTAATTCCAGCTTCGACCAAACTTTATAAATAGAAAGTTGTCAAATTATCAATCATGTTGACGAAGAAGTGACTGTGATGATTAGCTGGAAGGAACTTGGGCAAGATAGCCAAATAAAAAGCCTTTATATCCTTATTTAGTCATGACAAAATGGACTTTTCAATTTGCATAAAAAATTTTGTATTTTTTTTTCAAAAGATAGTTTTGTATATATATTTCAAAAAAATGATTTGTAAATTATTTTTTACTATCTTTGTAAATAATGTGGTCCATTTGGCTGAAGATGGAATAAAAAATTTAAGCCAAATGCATCATCATGAGCAGCTTATAAAGACTTTTTATTTGGCTGCCTCTATCCAGTTCCTTCCAGCAAACTATCAATTTTTTTTTAAAAATTGTATTTATTTTGGGATCCAACAATGTTAAATATTAGAGGATCAAGAATACTTTAGGTCTTTATTTTTCCAAGTAAAGTATACTTTTTTTATATGATAGAGAAGGCCCTCAGGTTTTGTGTGCCTTTTCTTGTTAATTTGAGCATGCGCAAAATACATATGCAACTTGAACAAGAAATTTGTCTATCACCAAATGAATAATATTATTGTGTTTTAAAACAAGAGCTAAATTATGGTAAGAGAACGTTAATTCAATATTTTGGTATTTGAGGAAACATGATCAAGAGTTCCATATAAATCCAAAAATTCTTGTTTTCTAGTATATATTATACGATTAAATTGTTTTTTTGATTAAAAATAAACATTATAAATAATTTATTGTATAAGTTCACTTGTGATTTATAAAATTTTTATAATTTAATAAATTAAATTTTCAAAAATAAAATAAATTTTAACAAGTGATAAATTTTCTGACTTGTTAGTATTCGTTGGCTGGGTAAAAATAGTTATTTGCATGCCTTTTCCGTAAGTTTAGAAGAGATTTTATCTGAGTGAAGAATTTTTATGAGATTCAAACCTCTAGAGAGCAAAAGAAAAAGATTATTCTCTCTCAACGCGAGAAAAAAAAGTTGGCAGAAGAATTTTTTGTCCTATAAAATAATAATTGATTTTAAAGTGAATATAAGCTCTTTCCAAGAAAATTTTTTTAGTGAATATAAAATCAACCAATTAGACTATTTTAAAATGGATGGTGATTTTAATTAGTATGGGCATTCTAGTTAGTATCAAATTTTTCTAAAATGGGAGAAAAAATATATTTCTTCATAATATTAGATTTATTAAATAGTTGATTATGCTTTTTTTTAACTCTTTTTCAGCATCTAATGGCATTTAGACTCCGTCTATATTTAAATCACTAGGTAGCCAAATTAATTGAAATAAAATTGTATTCCAACATGAGTTAAAATAAACAAACCACTAACCCTTGGAATGTGAAGTGACACTTCTACCTTTCCTCCATGGTTCAGGGGCTTTTTTGACTGTAGGTTTATAAAGCATTTATTTTATTTATTTATAGCTGCTAAGGCCTTTAGACTTCATTTATCGATAGCTATGGATTACAATCTCCACTCTTGACCCTCGGGGCCAGCTGAGACATGATCGATGTAAGGAGTTTCCCTTCCTGAGCGATAATTTATTTAAATTGTATTTACCACCAATAAATTTAAATAAATATGGACGGAGTCTAAATAGTCTCAGATGCCGATAAAATAAATTTTATAAAAGTGAATCAAAGAAACTGCTGTATTTGTAATCTTGTCCCTGATAAGTGAGTAATAAATTTTTTAACGATTCTTTCCCAACTTTAAAAAAATTATTGAATCTTTAATATGTAGTTTCATGTGTTCTGGTTATAAATTAACAATGAAAACTTATTGGCAATAAATTCTGAGACTTGGTAAATAAAAAATAAAAATATTCCATACATGCACTCAATCTTATAACTTTCGGAGTAAATAAAATGAAAATTTATATTTCCAATGCAAAGGGAGAGTATGAGAAAAAAGAGAGTGAGAGAAAGAGATTGGTAAAAATTTTATTACATTTAATCCGGTATTCTTTCTTTTATTCTTGTAAAGATATTCAAGGTCTAGTAAAGAAAGCGTATAATTAAAACGCATAAAAAAAATAAATAAATAAATAAACATAGAACAAATTGTCTTCTAATTGAGGAGATATGCTTAAGGATATTTGGAAATTTAATATAAATTTAAAAAGACATTTTTTTTTTAGTATAAGGATATTTTAAATATGAAAAGTCAGTCAAGTACTTACTGTTCTTAAATAAACAAATCTAGGAAAATAATATTCAGGTTTGGGAGATAAAACAGTAGTTAAATAAAAATATTCAAGTAATTTATTTAATCTTTATGAAGGCGGGCGTAGTCGAGGAGACACCCCAGATTGTACCTTGGCCAATAAGATCTAAATTTTACTTAAAAAAAAAAAAGGTAAAGATTTTAAAATTCTAGCAAACTTTTTTTATATTTTTAAGCAAGAACCTTAAAATTGGCAAATTTCTTCTAAGGAAATCTAAGGTGCCAAAATAGTATCTACTTTTTATAAAAAAAAAAAAAGTAAAATTTATGTTTTGATTGATTGATGTTTTCTCATCCCTCCTTCCTACTAAAAAATTACTTAAATTTATGAGTTTATATTTTTACTAATTATATGAATTTACTGAAGTTTGAATCTGAATAAAATTTTTCCAGAGCTCTTTTAATCATTTATTTTATTAATTTTTGAAGGAGTGTCTCTTGATAGACTTTGGCCCCTGGGGTGGCATAAGAGGATAAAATTTTATATTTTATAACTTCAAGAATTTTATATAAAATAATAAATATTTGGATAAAAATTGACGGGCTTTTAAATAAATAAATGATTTTTTTATTTATATATGATGATGATGATTCGAAATTTCCATTCATTGGAAAGAGAAAAAATTATCTTCCGGATTCTTTAATTTCTTTTATTTACTTTGAGAATGCAGTATTTATTAGTATTTAAAGATTCGGCTGCCTTGGCCTTAACCAGGGGAATTTTAAATATAAGTAAATATGATAAGCATATTCTTTAATAAATAATACTTATCCTAAATAGTAATTTATAACATGTAATTTTAATTCACAGGTTTTATAAATCAAGAGATTAATTTTAAAATAAATGTTTATTTTTGCAGGTCTTTGACCTTCACTAATGCATTAGTAAAATTAAATATTTTCATTAATGGCAATATCAAATAGATAATAATTTGAAATGTTATTAGAAGAATGTATAACTACCTTTAATGAAAATTAAATAAAAATTATTATATTAAATAAAAAATAATTTTATTTTAAAAACAAATTTGCGGCTAACTTTATAAAACGACTTTCGTTTTTTCATGACAAGAATGGAAAATTTGGGGAACAAATTTGATATATCAAAAAATATTGAAATTTGGTTGGTCGTTTTAACGCCAAAAAATTGGTCATATACATCACAATACCTTCAAAAAAATAGTGACAACAAGTTGCAAGGCCTGGTTTCTTATGAAAGGCTAAATTTAAAAAAAAAGAAAAAAAATCATTGTTTTTAGGGTAGTGTTTCTCAATCTTTTTGTAACCAATGGCACACCTAAAAGCATATGAAAATAAGTTTCTTCGGCATCTGAGGCCATGTAGATTTTTAAATGATACACAATACATTTATTAGCGATACGTATTATCCAGAGTTATTTATTTATATCAATTGGTATCCAAATGATTTAAATAAATTTTAATCGGACTGTCTGGGATCCGAACCCACACCCTTTGACTTTTAATGTTATTAATACTATCAATGTTAATATCTTTAATCTCTCGGCTACTGGGGGAGGGTGAAAGAGGCGGCACACTTTGAAAGAAAATGCATTTGAATGTTATGAGATTGTTTACCATAATTTAAGTATTGAACAATAAAGTAGCTTGTAATCACATGATCAATAATAATTCCGAGCGAAACATTATTCAAAAAAATATTATTATTATTATTATTACAATGACATTTAGAAACATTTCGCTCATTTTGAGTCCATTCTTTGGACACCACTCCCTCGTTTAAAGTGACTACAGTTACAATCAGATATATTATACATGAAAGTTTTATTGTTCATAACAGATGGAATCCAATAACCATACCAAATTTTCTTATTTTAAAATGGGC
>JAAAKE020168623.1:0-11589 GCA_010014785.2 Anisolabis maritima
AATTAAATTGGTAATAAAAAAAAAATCAAGCAAAAAAGTAGACACAATTAATCTTCCGCTCAATCAGAGAAAAGGGGGAAATCGTCACCACAAAAAATATTATGATCATATAATTTATGTTTATACAATATTATATTTATGGCGAGAAAAACGATCACAAGATAATTTTTCATTTCTATTAGCAGTCTTTTCTTTTATCTGTACCCCACGATATGAGGGACCCTCATCTTATCCATTCATTATCCATAAGACAAATTTTTTTTATTTTCTCGGCCTCTTATCTCAAAATGATTATATTATTTTTTGTTTGTAATGAACTATTTATTTTAATAAATGAAGGCATAAAAAAGTTACAAATACTATAGAATATTATTTTTTTGAATAAAAAGGCTGTTTTTTTTTTTTTTTTTTTTTTTTTGTTTTTATATGTAATCTCCAGCCAAAATATTAAAATTTTTTATTCAAGGAAATAAATAAAAAAAAAAATTTTTTGGAGCTTACATGGCCTCCTTTCTATTGCCAATGTTTTGTTTTTATCCGTACTCAGGGGTGGACTTAGAATATGATGGTCTCAATCAATTTTTAAGATTTTCTTTTCTTATCCCCATTCTCGAATTCCAAATGTTATTTTGTCTCGGGACTGCCTCTTTTGAGGCTCTTTAATGTTACACTTTAAATCTACTTATCTATTTAAAATTTAAAAATAAAGTCCTTTAATTGAAATATTATATTAAAAAATTAAACATGTTTTCGTTTGCACCTCGAAATAAAATGAATGAATGAATGAAATCCGCCAAAAAATAGTAATACTTCACAGATTTATTTTTTTAGTTTTTTGTTTTCAATTTTCTCATAAAATCGTTCTAATGATTTTGATTAAAATTCCTAATTCTTGTTTGATAACAAATGAGATTTAATTCTCAATTTAATTAAATTAAATTTTTTTTTAAATATTGATACACACAAACGAAAAATCTCTAAAAATAAAAGATAAATAAAATTGTGGGCTTCCAAGGCGCCCGACAGTCTATCACGTTTTTTTCCTTATTTTTTCTTACCTTAGGTAAGACAAAGTTGTGTGATGTGCGACCGTCACACCAGATTTTTGTTTTATTTTTCCTAAATTAAAGAATAGGAGGAGGAGATTGGCCCAGGACAATATAGCGCCCTCTTTAAAATAGATACAATACTATATTCTTCAATTTATGATTTTAATACATATTCATCATAGTTACAAAATTTTTTTTATTCAATTCAGTGAACCTCAAAAACGTGTATTTCCGGTTAAATGGAATTTATCTTCCCTCTCCTGGATTATAATAATACTTTATATTATTATCAATGATAAAATAAAAAGAAGGATAGATAATTATAGACAATTATTTCCTTTTTCAAAGTCGGCAAAATAAAGACGTTCTTATAAATAAGATAATAAATAAATAGTTAAAAAGAAAAAACTTTACTAGAGTAATTAGGTATTTTATTATCGAGCATGCTAAGAGGTTTTTTTCTTTTATTATTATTATAATTATTCTTTGCCTATAATTTTTGAAATAATAATGATAATAGAATTTTCTAGTTTCAAAATTTGTTATCTTGTTTAATTCAAAAATTATTAAATAATTACATTTATATTTAATTTATATAGAGGCCTATATATATATTTTAATGAATTTTTTTTCTATTTCATCTTTTGTATTTTCAAATAAAATATTTTTAAAATTTATCATATTATTATTATTATTATATTATTATTATTATTATTATTATTATTATTATTATTATTATTATTTTATATATAATACTTTCCTAGGGAATTAGTAATATTTTGGTTGAATCCTAGAAAAAATCATTCGCCTGGTGCATCATGTACTGTTGGAACACACCATTCCCTATCGCCGATTTCTACCTCCTGGCCAATTCCCGGTGCTTTTGTTTGGGAGGGACAATCCCCTCTCCCACTATTTCAGTTGAATTAAATTGTATATAATTAAATACATTCAAAAAAAAATTTTTTTACAAGCAGTTTAGAGCTTATTTATTTTTTAGAAAATTAATTATTTTATTAAAATCTTTTCGGCATCAGACCCAAATAGACATTAAACAATATAACATACTTTTATTTATGATACAATGATCCAGGCATAATTATTTACATCAATTGGTATCCAATTGGTTTAATTAAATTTTTATAGAATTGCCTGGGATCCGAACCAATGCTCCTTGGCTCATTAGTGACAATGTTAATATCTTTAACCTCTCGGCCACGGTAAATCAGCACCGAAGTAATAGTGATACTACCAAATTTTTCATCTCCAATTTTAGCACTAGGGTAATATCCAGGTATTTGGTACATTTTTTGATAAATTTTTTTCGGACTCCCTGGGATCCGAACAATACCCCTGGGCTTTCAAGGTTCTGACAATGTCACTATCTTTAATCTTTCGACCAGAGGAGCCAAAAAATTTAATTAGCAATCTTGTTTATTATTAAACATAGATTTAAAAATATTATCTTTTGTTATCATGGCAAGGAGTTGTCCTATCTTTTCAATGAAAATCTCAAATTGAAAACCCTACGCTATTTTGAGGTAGAAAATAATTTATAATATGTACAGCCAATTTAATAATCGTTTTAGTGGTTCATAAGAAAATCTTTTCCTCCCTCCCCCTCCCTCTGTGGCCGAGATATTAAAGATACTGACATTGTCAATATTGATAACTTTAGAAAACCAAGAGGTGTGTATGGGTTAGGATCCCAGGCAATCCGATTAAAATTTATTTAAATCTATTGATACCAATTGGTGTAAATAAATATGTCTGGATAATTTGTACCGTAATTAATATATGTGTGTATCATTAAAGTCTAAAAAGGCTAAAAAAGACATGGACACTTGGTTTAAATATTAAATTGGAGCTTCGAACGTTTTGTCGTTTTTGAGATATTTTGTTCACACGAACATGTACAGAAGAGACCTTTTTGAGCAACCCATTTTTTTTTTTAAGATTCAAGGGTCCTCAAAACGTGTATTTCCGTTGAAATTCCTACATCGAATTTTTTACCATCGCACTTCTTTTTCTATACAATTATTTATTGCATATATAGATAAGAGAAAGTAAAAAATGTCTAATAGAATTATTTATTATTTCAAATATTTATATAAATAGAATATTTTATATTTCATATTTGTTTAAAAACATATTTCCTTTATTATTTTCATTTTAATACCACTGATAATTTAATAATAATAATAATAATAATAATAATAATAATAATTTTATAATAAAATGAAAAAATAATAAATAAAAATTTTTTATTATTTAATTATTTATTTATTATAATATTTTATTATTAATTAAATATATATCAAATTGCTTTCTTTTTTTCCCACCTTTAGTTATTTATCTAAATAAATAAATAAATATCATTTAATAAAACAAAGAATAAAAAAAGAAACTCTGCCTAGACACCTTTTGACTAATAATTAAATAGAATTATTTTTTTTTAATCAATTACATTTTTTATCAACCTATCAATAAAAAAGATAAAAAGAAGCTTAAAAAAAGGCTAGTAAGTGGAATGAGGCAAATTTTCTTTTTATTCTTTCAATTCAATTACATATTCCCTTTTTTTAGAGTAATTAAGCCATGCATTAGTGAGAGGCGAGGGGAGGGGGGATGAGTAATAAAAATTCATCCCTTTTTAGTCATTTCCCTATCCAACTTTCTTTTTTTTTACTTTTGGTTAATAAATTAATAAATTATGAATTTAAAAATGTTTTAAAATTCCCTTTTAATTTTTATGACCGCCCGTAGCCATTGATAATGGAATTTTTCTGATATTAGATTACATATATTAATATATAATATATAAGAGGGGCTATGAAGCCAAAATTGAATTTTAAATCTAAAATTTTGGATTCCACGCTATTTTGAAATGAAAGGTGGTTAATAATCTCAAAGCTGGTTTTAAATTAATTTTATACATAAATACAAGTAAATTAAAATTGTTAAAGTAGCTTTGAAAAAAACAATAAAAACTTTGAAATTTAAAGTGCCGCCACATTTTTTCGAATGGATAACGATTAGATTTAATTTGAAATAGATGTATGAATTTTAATAAGAATTATTTGATAGGTATGAAGTGAAGTTTCTTTGTAGTCGTACTTATTGAATGTTAACTAGATAAAAGGTGTCAAAAATAATGGGCATTTATACGTCCAATAAATATATATAAACTTTATTTCTGCTGACATATCGTATTCGGCAAAATAATATCCTCCTTTCTCAGAGGTGTATTATTAAGATGGATATTATTCCGAAGAAACCGATATGTCAGTAGAAATCAAGTTTATATATTTTTTTACATGCCATTATTTTTGGTATTTTTAATCTAATCAAAATTCTTTTTTGAAAAAATTTTAAAAAAGTTCTCAAGTAAATACACAAACTAAAAACAATTAATTCAACTTACAAAAAACAAAATTCGTCTCTCGAAAATTGATATGATTATTATAGAAAACGGTAGCCAAAAAAAAAATCGCAAAATTATTTTAAAAGACAATGAAAAACAAAAATATTATTGTTTTCTCACCCCCTCCTCTTTTAAAAGAATTTTCAATCTCGATTGACCACAAAACGTTACATTATTTACACTTGCCTCCCTCCTATTATATATATTTTCTCCTAATAAATAATAAAAGAATCTACATTAATAAACACCCTATAATTTATTGAAATCGAAAAGTGATTCGTTGTCTTCTTTAATAAAATAACAGAATTTAACAACGTGATTAAATTATATATCTACATGTATTTACTCCCCCCATCCGTAGCACCACCACCACCTGCTTATCTATTTTTCTCTCATTTTCTGTCATTATTATTCTAACTAAATCTATTTATTTAATTATTTATTTGGGATCTTTGACCATTGGATAACCGCTTGTTAAATAAATAAATATTTAAATTAAAAAAAAGAAAAAAAAACTCATAGTATATGAATATTTAAAAACATTAAAAAGAGATTTTTTATGAAATAATAAATATAATTATATGATTAAATTATGTAATTTATTTATTTGCGGATTTGGACGTTTTATTTCTTTCACTGGAGTCGGAGGCTCTTGGCAAGCCGAGGCATGTCACCCGAACACTATGAACCCTACACAATTCTTAAATTTATATACTTTTATAATTTATTTATTTCTTTAATTCAACTAATAATAATAATTTCACCATGTTTAAAGATTTAAATGCTTTTACTTTTTTTTTTTTTTTTTTATCCCCTCAGATGACTTTCAAATTTTTAAATTAGAATTCATGTCTAGTGTTTTGTAATTTATTTGTTTTTAACATATAAAATTTGTCAATGTGAGTAAAGAATCCAAATTAATTAAGTCACGTGACGCAATGCGATACATTCGAATTTTTTATTTAAAAAAAATAAATAAATTCTCAACTCCTTTCATTACTTGTGGCAGATATTCGGATCTGGGTCTTTTAACTTCGAAAATATAAAATTCAAGAGATTTATTGAGTCCTTTTAGTTATTATTATTTGTATAAATTTATCTAAAAAATATTCATTATAATACAATAAATTCCATTTGTCGGCTCAATATTGGATTCTCGAAATAATGCTGGCTTCTGCTTCATCTCCCATCACGAGTCAGGCTGGGCCACGTGCCGGCTTAGTTCTCTTTGCTTCTGTTCTTTTTTAAATTTTTTAAATATATTTTCTAACAATTTGTTATATCATTTTCCCTTGCTAAAATTTTAGGTCTACGCCAAATTAAACATAACCCCCCCCAATAAATTTCGGGGCGATGAATTTCGTTATTTAACATAAAATCATTACAATTTATTTATTTAACCTGACGTCATATATATTCCTTCACTTTATAAGAAAAAAATTTTAAATCCTTTCGTTGAACATATGAGGTATTAGCATTGCGCACAATAGAACTACTTTGCATTCTCAGGTAGAAATATGCAAGATGAATGAAAGGGAGATTCCTCTTATTTATTTTTATTTTTCACCGGGTGACGGGTGTGAAATTTATTTCCAAGATGCACCAAATGAGATAAGAAGAGACGAAGAGAGAGGGGGGAATTCTTCTGATAAGACATCATCCGCCTTTCTCACTGCTACCGGAGTGGCTGCTTCTGGCTCCCCTACTTATCTCCAAAGACCGATGACGGGGATGATGACGGCATCCATCAATCCAGCATAACATCCCTTTCTTTATGTTTAAAAGAGAAAAGTTAGGTCAAATAGGGGATGGAGTTAAATAAAATGAAAGCCTCACTATTTATTTACAAATCCAACAATTTTCAATTAAAAAAATAATAATAATTCTCATATTTAAATAAGGCATTTCCCCTTAGGGTCATCTAACTCCAGAAGTACTAAGATTATAATCTGAAATATTTAATAAATAAAATTTTAATATTGTAGAAACTCGATTATTTGGAATAGGGCTCATCCAAATAAAAGAAGCATAAGAATAAAATCTTAAATAAAAAATCAAATATAAATTTTAAAAAATTGTAAAAACTAGAAAAAAAATTTTTTTTTTTTTAAGCCCTTTTCGGCATTTGAGGCCATTTAGACTCCGTCCTTATTTAATTAAATTAATTGGTAGCCAATGTAATTTAAATAAATTTTTGTCGCCCAGGACGGGAAGCAAACCTGGTACGTGAAGCTAGACCTTTAGCTCTGCACCGAGGGACAGGGCGAAAAAAAAATTTTAAAAATATAAAAAAATCTGGGCTCCTGTTTATACTGTAACTTATAACAAATAACAATTATTCAATTTTTTGTGTGTTATAAAAATTTGAATAAATATTGACGGAGTCTCAATGAGAAAAGTGTAGAAAATTTTTAAGATTTTTTTTACTTTAAATTAACAAAATAAAAAAAAATGAGGGATTCGAACCAATGTTCTCACTTGATTCGGGCCCATGAGGATTAGACTTTCAAGAGCAAACTACACAAGATGTTGATTCGAATCCCTCATTTTTTATTTTTGAATTCAAAGTAAATGAATGTAAAATATCTTAGAAATTTGTTGTTATTAAGCATCAAAAGACTTAATAGATTCATGATCATTTATCCTATTTTCACCATTAAAGCCTGACCTTTTTTTATTATTACTTTTAATAAATCACTTTTATTTTAGAAAAATTCATAAGAATAAAGAAATAAATAAATAAAAGTTATTTTAATTGCTACTTTAAATGAGGTTAGTGAATGAATGAATATGAAACAGAGGAGGCGGAGTGGGGAAAGATTGTTTCTTCTTTTTCCACCTAATTAATTCACAATTAGTATAAAAAATTTTTTATTGGATGTAATATAAAAATGAAAATTTTATAACCTATTTAACAGAATATTAAAATAATTCTCTAATTTTTTACTTTTTTTATTTTTATGTAAAATATCATCTTCATCGCACATTAATTGAGGAAGTCATTAATTAATGTTTTAGAGTGAAAAATAAGAATTTAATTTCATTATTTATGTTGTTTATGTTTGAGAAAAAATCCTATATAAGTTGTTAAGTTTACATATAACTTTGAATCTTTTTTTAGTAGATTTTTAAATAAAAAAATAAATAAATTTCATTAAATTTATTTATTCTTTTTTATTAAATTGCTTTAATTATTTGAAATTTACTATTTTTAGTAATTATTACTAATAAAGATATAAATCTAATTTTTTTTCTATTATTTTATAACAAATAAAGTTGAGTAAAGGAGCCCATATAGATAAAAATATAAATTATTTTTTTAGATATACTCGAAACTCGATTATTTGGACGTGAACTCATTTTTTTTTACAAATAAAAAAAAAAGTTTAGACTTTTAAACGATACATGTATATAGTTATTATACTACTGATTTCCCAGGCATATTTATTTATACCAAATGGTGTCCAATTGATATAATATTTTTTAAAAAATTTGTGTTTGATTATCCGGAAGATCCCTGACTCCAAGAATGGAGTTTCTACTATATAGACAATAACCGATATCTATGAATGTAATTTATTCACTTGATATCCGATATAATTTTTAAATTTTTATCGGTCTGAATGGAAAATTTTTTATTAGCTATTTATGTATTAATTTTAAATTTTATATTTTATAGGCTGCTAAATAGCTGGTTAATCGATCGCTTCCCGTCCTAAGTGATAATATTTATTTAAATTATATTGCTTACCAATTAATCTAAATACTAAAAGGTTAAAAAAATATTCTATTAGGATTTATAATCCTTATCTAAGTTTTCATTTATTAAATACATTAACTCCCCTTCATTCTCAAAACATTTTTAAAACAAAGCTGTTTTTACATGACGGTCATGCTTGGTAATTTTTCTATTTACCTGTATATATATATAAATCGATAATCGAATGTCTTTCAAACTTCATCAGGGAAATAATATACATTGGTATGGTGACATTTATGAAGTTTATATAGTGTCGTTTGTATACTCTTTGATCGTCGTCGGGATGA
Source organism: Anisolabis maritima (assembly GCA_010014785.2). NCBI lineage: Eukaryota > Metazoa > Arthropoda > Insecta > Dermaptera > Anisolabididae > Anisolabis > Anisolabis maritima. Next base: position 8,521 of record JAAAKE020168623.1, read on the forward strand.
TTTATAATAGAGATCGGAGTTCCATCATTTGAAGGAGAGAGAGAGAGAGAGCAAAAGGGCGTTGATTTGTGTGCTAAGTGCACAGCTGCTCCTCGCTCTCTCTCTCTCTCTTCTCTTTTAGAGAGCAGATGGATGGGTTTCGATGACAGAAAGCGGCTTCTTCAGCCGATCTTCAGATGGCTTTTTAAAAGCGTCGGGAAGAAAAGTGAGAAGAGAGAGTGAGAGAGTGAGAGAAAAAAAATTTTAGATTTATCTTTTAATAATTAGAAAAAGATAGATGATCATTTATTATTATAAAATTAAAAAAAAAAACTTGCTGAATTCATATTTTCAATGAATGAATTTATTCTATCACCTGATCTTCTCAACAATCACATCAGGCAGCTCACAAAGCTAAAGGAAATTGTAAGAAAATAAACTAAATAAAATTTATAACTAGAAAATACAAAAATAAATAAATAAATAAACAATCATTTTTATCAAGAAAAATTGCAAACAAAAACAAAATCAAAAATCAAAGTGCCCATCTCATTTATCAAAAATTTTTATCTCATAATATATTTTTTGGTTTTAATAATAGGCAAATTTATTTTTATTTTTTAATTTTATTTGGGTTTTAGCTTTGAAGGCCATATCACATCAAACGTACTATATATTATATTAAAATACATTAATGATTTATAATATATAATACATTAGCACATGACAACTATAATTATAAATTTATTTGAATGAATAAACTTTACAATATATTATTTTATTCAATCCACAGTAAATATATTTTTACTCATTTTATAATATTATAATTTTAATAAAAGTACAAAATTTATATATTTTTTAGTTTGCAGTTTGCAAAATACTTGGTTGTGAGTTCTCGGAAATGTGGCAGTATTTTTGCCAGTATGGTGTTCCTGGCTATTAAGTAATTTGGGGTTGCTGAACTGTATCACAATTTACAATTTCATAGACAACATTCATCCACTAGTCTAGGGAATTATTTAAAAAACAAAAATCCCCTCCCCCCACCTCCACTAAAATAAATTGCATTTAGGCACATTTAACACTCAGGTGAGTACGTGGATAACGACCACGAGCTAAAACTGACATTTTTTCTACTCCCACTATATCAGTATTTTCTCGAATTCACTTATCAAATGTCAGGCTGTGCGTCGTGCCGGCTTCTTCCTTCTTCGTTCAGATGTATCTAATTTTAATTGCCCTTTACAATTTAAAAAAAAAATAAATTAACATTTCTTGGAAAAATTTATATTTTTATTTTTCGAATTAAATTTGAATTTGAATTAAATCTGACCTTTAAATCTAATATTAATAATAATAATAATCAATCATGAATAATTTTTTTCCTAATATTTTCAAAATAATATTCTTTTTATTCTATTCCATTTTTAAAAATTCATTGTCCCATATATACGAGTAGCCTATATTTTATTAATCCTCTAAGTAAATATATTAATATATGAACAAAAAATGAAGGACAAGATATAATATTAAATAAACTTTCTACAATTAATAATTTATTTAAATTACTAATAAAATAATTATATTCTTTGGACAATTAATTTTTTATTTTTTTGACGGATCGAATAAAAATAATACTACATAGGTTAATTTTTTTATTTATATATTCTTTTGAAAATTAGAGCAATAAATTTTTAATTTCAATTTATTTAAATATTTACTCCCAAAATAGGTTTTAAAATCGGTCAACAATAGATAATCTATTTTATTATTGAATTGTCTATTGTTTTAAATGTTTAGGATTTTAGAGAGATTTTGAAATAACAGATGACATCACGTGAGAATCATTTTTCTTTTCTTAATATGTGTTGTTCTATAAAAACAGTAGTATACGTATTTCCCTCAATTTATATTGCCTATTTCTTATGAAGATTAGAATCACTCATCGAATCGTCATTTAATACACGCAGACATTCACTAATATCAACTTTATTTGTTTATTTTAAAAAGACAGGTTCAGAAAAAAAAACTGAAATCCCATCTGTTTTTGTTAAATAATAGTAAGTAGAAGAAAAAAAATTAAAAATAGATTGGAAGAAAATGGTGACGAGAGAGTCACTTTGGCTGTCACTCTAACTGTCTGTCGGTTTGTTTGATTAAACATTTCACTCCCTTTCTTTTCATCTAAATACAAATATTATTATAAACAAAAAAAAAAGTAATTTGTAAATCTATTAACCCATAAAAATGATTATATAATCCTTTCTAAATGGATAATTAGCTTGTGTATCCTTTGATCACGTGAGCCAAACAACAATGGACCGATGACCTCACGCGGCTAGTCAATAAGAAATGGCGTCCATTAGTGGTCGTATGCCAAGACAAAGAGGCCTTTCGTATTCCTCTCATTAAAGTGTTAAACACATTCTTTTTTTTGCGTTTGCATGTTATAGAGTCATTTTCACTCTTCCCTCAAACAACTGTCATCTATCCATTCGCAAATCGCATCGGCCGCCATCTTAATTTTTTTTTTTTTTATTCTCTAAACTAATTTGTTATTTATTAAACACCCGAGTGTGAGAAAAACATTAAAACAAATTCAGAATCGTCCATTAAATTAAAAAATTTAAGCATAAATGTTTTTTATCAAGATTTCAAAAAAAATGTCAACAACTATAAAATTTTAAAACTTGTCTAATTCAAGCCTTTTTTTAAATGGAATTTTACTATTAATTTCCTCTTAGAATCGTATATTTTAGGCCTAATTAGAAGATATATGTAATTTTGAACATAAATTTAACAATAATAAATCTTTGAAAATGTAACACTTATTTATAATTACGCAAAAAGTTCATTATTTTTAAATGATATACTATGGGGGTATAAATAAGTTGGTTTTTGTTTTTTTTTTCCTATTTTATTTAGAATAGATTTCATTTTTAGCTATAAAATTAATTACAACTTCATTTTTTTACTTTTAACCTAATTTCTTTATAATTCATTAAATGTGATCAAATAAAATAATTATTATTTAAATTATTAAAATAATCAAAACGTTATTTTTTAAATTTCTAATAACATTATTTTACA
>JAAAKE020168634.1:0-11588 GCA_010014785.2 Anisolabis maritima
AGGAGACTATGTCGAAAAGTAAAGTTAGAAAACTTGAAAAAACAGTCTTTTATGTTTTTACCTCACTTTTCAGACCACCTTCGTACGGTATAGAAAAAGTATTGCGATTTTAAAAAATTAAACATTTTGTGGTTCCCTCAGTCTAAAAAAAATGAATCGTTTTTGTGTCTGTCTGTCTCTGTACAAAATAGCTCAAAAACGAAAAAACTGTCGAGGCTCAAATTTGGTATTTAAGCCAGGGACCCTATCGCTTGCACGAAGGTTTTGAATAAAAGTGCCTAAAAAGTATTACTTCTTATACTTATTGATGTATTTCTCCTCCTCAGATACCCAAGAGATTTTAAAAAAACTCCATAATTATTTCTATAAAATAAGCAATACTTGTAGGTATTATATGTATTCAATCTTGTTTCGAATATTAATATACAAGTATTGCTCATTTAATATAAGTAGATAGATAGATATTACCTTTGAGCTAAATTAGAAAAAAAAATTTGGTGATACCCCTATCTACCTCTTCGGTTCTGATATACTATTATAAAAAAAATCAAGTAAGACATTACAATAAATTCTCTTATCTAAGTAGGTAAGAAAAAAAAGTTGTGTAATGTTCGGTTTGCTACACCAGTTAAAAATGTAAATTTTAATCTGAATTTACGATCTTTATTTTTTAAGGTTTACACCGGAACAGTATGTGGAAAATTTGTCGGAAACAAGACAGTGTTTATACCTGGACCATTATCTCAAGCTCAACTGGAAGAAAAGCTAAAGGCAGCATTCACAGTTATAGCTCATAGCAGGTGAATATAAGGCTTGAATACAATAATTTCCAATTAACATAACACATTTAAACAATTATTATGTTATATTTATAATTTTTTATTTTTTTCAGGGACCTTTCCAAAGGATGCGAGGTGTTTGCGATGCCGTCCCTCTGCTATTCTACATTGCCTCTCTGTTGGGATGCTGAACCAGGATTTGAACCTGCTGTTCCTCGAGAACCTCGTCGAATATGCAGAAGTGATTGCGAGGTGTGTTTTCCAATATTTTAAATCATTTTATTCTTAATTATATCTTCAACTTTTCTTAATAATTTTGTTTTATTAATTTATTTCTTAAATATTAGAAATTAGCTGTGCAACTGGTGCGATACATGAACATAGCTTTTGTTTAAAAGATATTTAATAGAAAATGCTGCAAATTGTACCTTTTTCTTACCTCTTAGAAGCGGAATATTGAAAAATCCTGCCTCATTAGGGGAAGGGTGCTTAAGTAATGAAGTGAAAATAATTCCCATATTTCTTAAATTCAAGTTGGACGGTGTTGAGTCACTTAGTTCAAACTCTTTTAGACATTATGTATAAATATATGGGAATAATATATGTTCTCTATTATTATTTGTTGTATAAATGTTTCAGATACTTGAGAATGAAATGTGCCAGATGGAATATGCCATAGCTAAAAGGCATCCCCTCATTGGACAACAACTAGCTCTACCTGAATGCCATGAATTGCCCCCAAATGGTTCACCTGAAAGTCGAGGATGTCTCAAACTTGGAATTCCAACTCCAGAAGTTATTGATCCAGGTAATTTCTTTTCAAGGGGAGAAAAGCAGACATTTTATTATTAAATTAAATAACAAAAGACTAAAATTAATAATAAAAACTTGGAGGTAAATATCTTTTACGTACATTACGAGAATGAAATTCAGGAGAATGAAGCAAATTCATTGGATCAATATTGGAAAGCTACTTAAAATAAGGAGCGGCTCGGATCTGGTAAAAGCAAAGCTGAGAGGACCCGATGATACTGACACAAAAAGGGGAACCCCTTAGGGATTTAAAATTTTAAAAATATAATTTTATTATATCAAAAACTAAAAATAATTGTAATTAAATAAATACCTAAAACATTCCACAACCTCCCCCGTCATTGTTTGCAGAGCTGGGATGGAAAGGAAGAGACATATGTTTTAGTGTCAGCCTTTTGTATTTACAATCATGACTCTTTCTTTTAATTAAATTTTATAGATGACATCTGTTTTTCGAATCGTGGCGAGACATATCGAGGAATTGCAGCTACCTCAGTTGACGGCTTACCTTGTACACAATGGTCAAAACAACTCTCTTTTCGTCCTTATGAACATCCAGAATTGGCCGGGGGTCATGCTTATTGTCGCAATCCAGATCCAACAAATGAAGAAGAACCTTGGTGTCTTGTCACAGAACGTGGGAGTTCATCTTTACGTCGCTCATCATGTGGAGTCCCTCCCTGTCGAAATTCTGTTACCGTTCGTTTATGGCTCTACGTTACAGCATTAATATTTGGTAATATTTTTTACGTTAATTTTTATTTATTTATTTATTTATTTATTTTTTTTAATTTGAATTTTGGATTTTTAGGTCTTCTTCTCATTGCGGTTGTATGTTGTTGGTGTTGTCATCGGCGTCGATTTGAAAATTCTAGAGATGGTTCCAAATCAAGAGATAAACCCACGAAGAAGGTATTTTTAATGAATAAATAAAAATATGTTCAATAAATATTATAACGATGTATAGAACTTTATCATTTATATGATTTATATTTCTTAGGTGGAAATGTCCGCTTTAATGGGAGGGACAGGAAGTCTTTCTCTGGGAAATAACGGTGCTGGAAAGTCTGGCAGCGGAGCATTAAATTCAAACGGCACTATACGAACGAACGAATATTCTTTAAAACAGGTATATGAAAAGCCAATTTTCTTGATAAATAAAAGAGAAAGGTAAATATTCGAAGGAAATCACTTATCCTATCTTTCTATTCTAATATTTCTCACTCTTATAAGGTACAATCTCTTTTTTGAATAGTAACAAGTTTCATAATCCACTTGGTTGATCGATTGAAGGGAGAATTCTTTCGCCTTAAATACTGATACTGATATTTCTCGGAGTATAGGAATTAGTGGCTTAGAGGAAACAGAAGAAATGCCTGTCTTACCTTGAGTTACCACCTGAATAATGGGATTCGAGCAATATATACATTTTATATTAATAAATTTATGGATTCCAAATAAATTAAATAAATAGGAACGGTTAACTATTAACTTTTATGTCTTAATATCCTCTGATACCGAAAGATGATAAAAATCTTTCTTGGTATTTTTGGTTTTATATCATTAATACCCAAACCAAAGGAGGGGGCAGCTTGAATTATATCAAGGTGGCAAATTAATTAATTAATTTTCGCCTCTTTCTAGAGCAAAATTATACTCATATTAAAAATTGTTCTAGTGACCATTTTGAACAATTTTTATTTGAAAAATTTTTTGAAATCCTCAACCTTTCATAGAGGGCATTAATATTTGCTATTGAGTTAAAGAAAAGTTCCACATCATTAATTACTATTTTAATTTTCTTTTTAATGAAATATAATTTGTTTTTATTTTTATCTTGTTTAAACTAAAATAGATATTTTGTAAATAGGTTCGCTTCTTACAAGAATTAGGAGAGGGTGCTTTTGGTAAAGTATATAAAGGTGAAATTCCTTGTTTGGATGGATCAGGAGGTACAATGCTTGTAGCCGTGAAAGCTCTTAAGGAAAATGCTACTGCTAAAACCAAAGCGGATTTTAGAAGAGAGGTAATTTTTTTTAATACCAATACATATGTATCATATATATAATATATAATTATATTTTTTTAGGTCGAATTAATGTCCGAACTTCCGCATGCAAATATTGTCTGCTTACTTGGAGTAGTTGCTCATGGGGAACCACTTTGTATGCTTTTTGAATACATGGCTCATGGAGATCTTCATGAATTTCTCATGGCACGTTCTCCTCGTGTGGATCTAACTTCACCTTTATCCCCTCAGCCTTCTATGGCTGGACCTCTGGAGCAGCCCGAATTTTTACACATTGCTCTACAAGTTGCTTCTGGAATGGAATATCTTTCAGGTAAACAACTACTATTAATTTTAAAAAATAATGCTTTTTTTTTTTTAATTCAAAAACTTTTATTAACATTATTATTATTATTAAAGGGCATCATTACGTTCATCGAGATTTAGCTGCGAGAAATTGTCTTGTTGGAGATAATCTTACAGTGAAAATATCGGATTTTGGTCTTTCAAGAGACGTTTATTCTTCAGATTATTATAGGTATTTTAAATTTTAAAAATAGATAAAAATACAAATAGGAGACAGATTTAGGACCAAGCATAGGTGCACTGATCACATGGAGAAACTAAAATATATCTGATGGCAGCTTTTGAGTCAAGCTAAAAAAAATTTTTTGGCAAAAAAATTACAGATTCATTATGAGAGCTTAATGAATTATTTTTAAATTGTTTTATGCTTGATTTATTTTTAGAGTTCAGAGTAAATCTCTTTTACCTGTACGATGGATGCCACCTGAATCGATTCTCTATGGAAAATTTACTACAGAATCAGATGTTTGGAGTTATGGAGTGGTTCTATGGGAGATCTATAGTTACGGGCTTCAGCCATATTATGGCTATAGTAATCAAGAGGTAATATATTGAGACTTAAAATGATTTTTATTATCTTTTGCTCTAGAAATAATATGGTTAAAAGTAAAAAATTAAAATTAAAATTAGGAATTAAATGAATAGATTGCATTCGGTGCAATATGTTTATTAACCTTTGTTGACGGTTCGAGGATTAAGCGCCACTCTTCTTCAGAGCAAAGGCGATCAATTTAAGGTTTACGCATCTGATATATATGCACAAAACCTTATATTAGCCGCTTTTGCCCTGAAGATGGTCTTCGAAAGGTTGGCAAAGGAAAATAGACATAATGAGAACAATTATTTCATTTAATTCTTAAAAGACATAAAAATAACTTTTAATATTTTTTAGGTGATTGATATGATTAGATCTCGACAACTCTTACCTTGTCCTGAAGAATGTCCTTCAAGAGTATATGCTCTTATGATTGAATGCTGGCATGAAGTGGCTGCTCGAAGGCCTCGATTTTCTGAGATTGCATCTCGTCTTCGCTCTTGGTATTCTGCCAATTTGGTATGATTAATAAAATAATAAAAGAAAGGGGAAATTATTCTCATCATTGATAGGTAAAATATCAAATGACTAATTAAAATTGACACGTTTGTAGTAAATAAAAGAAACATTTGCCTTTTCTCACCAAGGGAAGTATCAGAAAATTTTATGATTATCTTATTACAAGAAACAAAAAAGTATTGTCACAATTTTAAATATATTATTTATTCGAGCATGAACTTTATTTTTTAAGTAGATCTGTTGGCATTATTCTGGACACATGTCTCTCAAATATGTACGATTAATATTATCATAAGTATCTAAATTTTATTAAAAGTTGTCTTGTTCGAAAATTCTTTATATTTCAAAGAGGCTGGTTTCATTTAAAAAATGTATATAAGAAAAGTTACTTGAAATTTAATAACCTGTTATATAAATCAAAATATACTTATATCTTTTATATCGTTAATTGTGTAAACGATAAACAAAATTACGTTAATGTTAATTTTAAGAAAATTCAAAAAAGTAAAAATAAAACCAGTAAAAGTATCATTTCAAAACCCTACTCATACTTATTGTTATATATATAAATATATGTAGTGTAGTATTTATAGTTTGTGTATAGACTAACAGACAGACATACACACAGACCATTTTGGTTCGGACCTCAAAACGTGAAATCTCAATTCTAATTTGGATCTTTAGGGACTGAAACTAAATAGGATTTATCTTCTAAATTTGCTACCAAACCCACAAAATGTTGAGAATCATTTAAATCCTTTTTTTTTTAGATAGTAGCTTAATTAGAAAAAATTTTATTTAATTATTTATAGTCGGGCCAAATCAAGGAGATTAATGAGAAAAAGACGCCTCGAGTAAATCTAAAATCTAACTTTCTTTGGGATTGTATAATGTTGATGTGAGCGGGGTCTCCGTGAGACAAACCGTCAGTATTTTGAGGGCTGATATTTTCACGTCTTTTTGTATTGGCACGGCTATTAAAAAATTTTATTAATATTAAAACAAGTATTAACCTAAAATTTTTCTAAGCAGGTGTCAAACTGCAGCAGCTATTCTGGAGGATCCCATAAATCCAGCAATGGACCAGCAACAAGCAATCGGACAGGGTCTACACATGTTTCGGGAATCATCGGAGGGGGGTGCATAGCCACATCAGGAGGTGCTTCCAATGGAGGTTCTCCGGCTCAACTTGTAGTTCGACTACCCCCTGCATATCATGGCCTTTCCGACGCGGCTATTACCAATATTTAATATGTAAATGATCTCAAAATATCTTTAATTTTTTTTTTATAGTTAAACAAAAATTTTGATTTTAAGAAAAATATGAATAAATTTATGCTGTAATGAAGGACTGGAAATTTTTTTTTTTAATATTTAATGGATAGGAAAAAAGAAATTAAGCTCACAATTTTTTTTTTTTTTTGAACCAAGTCCCATGAAATAATTCTCCTAACGCGACGCCAATTTATTAAATCGTTCATAAACTCGGAATCTTTTATTACAGTAACTTAAATGGCTAAAACTTCAAAAACGAATTGAGTATATGGTATGTTATGTGTTTGGTCTATGGAAAAGCCAAAGTAAAGAGATTGATCCGAAGGACCTCAGTGCGAAAGAAAAAACTAAGAGAAGACAAATTGTATTTGCAACGGCATCACTTGGAGCCTCGTTTCTGAAGGTAACTGCAAAGTTGTATAATTCTATTCCGGTAGAGATCAGGAGCTCATTCAGTTCATTCAAACCAAAATTTTATCAGTACTTGTTGGACGAGCACGGTCGGCGATGATAAGGAGAGAGACATACTAAGTTAAAATGAATTTTGTAATTTTACCTCCATGAGGCAAGTGTCTCTTAGCTCAATAAATCAATCACTCAATTCTTGGAGTATAGTTATCATAGTGTCTCACAGCATCCACTCCAGCTCAGACCTTGCGCCTTTTGATTATCACCTCTTCAGAACCATGAGGAAATTCCCAGGTCTTAAGTTCTTTGGACGTGTGCAGGTGGCTTTATTCTCGGAATTTTTTGAACTAAAATTGGTGTAACGAGGAGTGAAATGTATCGAGAGGATTTGGTTCATTTTTGTACATAATTTCTTTTTTCTACCTATATTTTTTTCAAGAAAAAATCCTACTTTTCTATCCCCTTCATTTTACTTAATAATTATAAAGATATAAAGAAAAGCATTATAATTATTTTACTTTTGTTCTATTTAATTTGACTACGCATTTAATATTTTACAGTAAATTTTCTATTTTTAAAACATTGTTTGGGAAAATTTAAAAAATAGAGTGTTTTAATAAAAAGTTTTAAATAATTATTATTTTAAAACATGCTATTTAGATATATATTATATATATTTTCATTATAAAAAGAACAAACGAATTATTAAAAAAAATACGTTGATTTTTCAAATCACCTTTTCTCATATGCGGCCTTTATATAGATTCACTTGCACTGCCAGAAAAATACCAAAGATAAAATTATATTTAATACTTAAATCAATCTTAAGATATTGCATTGTTTTGAAAACCACCACCCTTTTCAAAACAATTATTATTCAATACTTAAGATAAAATTTAATTTAATTAAATTATATATATTATTTATTTATTCTTAGAAATTATGTATATGATTCAAATTTGTCTTTTGAAAAAATTTTCAAATTTATGAAAACACCTTAAAAAAAATATGGAAAACTTTTTTTTTAATAATTTTAATGAATATATATAAAAAAATCAGAGGTTCTCAAAAATTTTCTTCCATTCCGACCGAAACATTTAGGTTGCAACATAGAACGTTTTCCTTTGCATTTTCTTATTCTTTATTTAATTTTTATAAAAAGGTGCAGAGTTAATTGACCAAGTTATGAATAAATTTCTATCAAAAAAAAATATATCAAATTTTTTGAGCTCTGACAAGTTTAGAAGTTTCCAAAAAATTTACAAGTGACACCTAATATAATGTCTAGGGATGCCCTCCCCTTAGAGATCCAATAATTTTAATAAAAATTAAAACCAGGATATCTTCCACGATGGCCAATTATAAAATTTTATTTCCACATAGATTTTTCATTTTAACTTTTTTTTTTAGAAATTAAATTATATAGAAAGATTTATTTAATCATTAATTGAGTTTTATGATTGGTCATATCAGGTAGTGTGCATTTGCTAGTTATATAATTTTAATGGGAGAAAATATGTGAGAAACCGTTTTATATATTTATTTAAATAATATTGCATTAACAGCGAAGTGAAATTTTGAACGAACAAATCTTAGATTCCAGATACACTACAAAATAGGAAATAGTCGTGATTTTTTACAAAATAAAAAGATGTTAAAAGAGCAATTTTGGATGTTGAAACCAGATTTGGATTACTATAAATAGTAACATAATAATACCTTATATATACTATATATGTCTCAAAAAATTTAATTTTAGCCATATATTTGTGAATATGATTGGAAAGGAGTTAATTTTATATTTTATTAAATATAATATAATATATATATATTTTAAAAATTTAATTAATTACAATTGTATATAATAATTTTATATTTTTAATATTTATAATTTGTTATATTATTTTTAAATCTTTACATTTTTTAGTCTACAAAATTCTTAATTTTGGGACAATTTTGTAAAAATATAAATTCCTTAGAATTTGCCTTTATATTATATATTTTAAAAAAAGGGCTTGAGTAAGAAATTATTTCTTGAATATCAAATTCATCTACATCCTAATTTTCCCAGTAAATTTAAAAAAATTTTTTGATAAATTCTGGAAAAAATTATTAATTTCTGACGATTAGCACATTTTTTTCAACTATTACTTGGCAAATCCATATTTGAAGGACTTTTTGATATGTAACTTTTATTTTAAATGCTTTCCAATAAGAAATTAATAGCTTTTTATAAGAATGTCAATATCTATAGAAAAATAACAATAAATGTTGCATTGATTTACTTAATCAATATTAAATATTTGTTCATAAATTAGAATATTTAAAAATAAATTTCAAGAAGGATCTAAAACAATTATTAATAATAAATTATTTCAAAAATCATAGTCGTTGAAATAGATGAAGGTTATATTAAAATTGTTGGAGAAGAGTGGCGATTTGGGATAACTTCCCCTCAGTCTGAAAAATTAAAAAATTATTCAAAATAAATTCAATGAAAAAAAAAAAAAAAATGATCTCAAAATATCTTGCAAATGCCTGATTCACATTGACGAACTAAATCCCTAAAAGGGAATATTGGGCTAGTATTTATTATGCAGTAAAAATATCTCCCGCCGCCCGAACTTCATGCATATACAATAAAGAAATGGTCACATAAAATTTAATAAATACAATATTTATATCTAGCTAGTTTCTAATCTATTTTGACCGCTATAGGTGGAATTATCAATTTTCCATTTTATCTGAAATCTTTCATCTATTTCAAAAAGATCTTTATTTATTTTTTTATCATTGATTCTCAAAAATCATTTATTATGACATTTTAACTTTGATTTATTTTTTGGGATATTTGGGAAAATCTTTGAAAAAGTATTTTTTATCCATTTTTTATTATTGATTTTAAAATATATCATTTATAAATAACCAAAGATTTTATATATACCAATACAAAGAATCGAAATAATTAAATAAAATTGATTTTACGATCAATTTTACAATTTCTTATAAATAAATAAGTTCTTTTATTACTACTAATAAATGAACATGTAAATATTCTTTTAAAATAAAATGTATGTTTATAAAAAATAAATAAATGTAATAAATACTAGCGTGGTCCAAATGTTCATTTGATAATGAAAGTCATTTTTTGAGACAATATATAAAATTAAATAAGAGAAGAAATTTTCAAATGACTGATGTATAAGTTTGAACAATATCTTTATCTTTCCTTTATAAAGAAAACCAGAATATTAAAAAAGATGCATGTCTATATTTTGTACAGCAATAAAATTGGAATATAATTAATAAAATAAAAAAATATCATTAGTATTTATTATATAGTAGCGAATCTGTGTTTTTATGAAAAATGATAATGAATATGTGTATAAAAAATTATCTGATTTCTCACTGTGTATCTATGTATTATTATATGTAAAATACAAGTTAAAAGCTATTTTTTATTTGGAAAATTATCATTAATAAAATATTTGTATTTATTTGTTATTTCTTGTTTTAATAACATTTTTTCTTATATTCTCCATTTTAAAATATTTTGCGAGAAATTAATTTATCCCAGAAACTTATTTTTTATATAATAACAAACTAATAATCCTAGTACATATAAGATGAAATAGGTATAAACAACATCATCTGACATTTCAAAGAAGAGTATTTTAAATTGAGCTTAAAAATTAATCAAATGAAAGGATTTTTGATAGCATAGGGAAAGATAAAAACAATATAGCTCTAGGCAATTTTACATTAATAATCAACAATCAATAATATGTTAAAAAAAATAAATTCTTTTCAAAAGAGAACTGTGTTCCTAATGCACACAAGTATTGATAATCAGTGAAAGGAATATGCATAGGGTATGAGTATCAACTTCTTGAGAAGATTCAAGTCACCAAAATGGATAAATTAAGAAAGTATAACATAAGGAGAAGGATGAAAATAATGTCAACTGCTAGAGATAGAGTTCTTCTGAAGGTATTTGAGAGGAAAAATTTGCAGATTTATGAAAATGATGATATTGAAAGAGAAATTGAAGAAAGGGATATAATTCCGAAATGTGTCTAGGGCAGCATAATACTGAATAAGGTATGGAAGAAATTGTTATTTAGCCTCAAATTACAATCAAAACTTTAATAGATATAAATTAAAAAGAAGAAATCTTTTTATTTGATTTCAGAGGAGAAAATTTTAAAAATAAAATATACTGAAACTTGTACCAAAAAATAAATTTCAATAATAGATGAGATGTTTAAGTGTCTTATTAAACATGGAAAGATATGTAAAGAATAATACTAATAATATAAAATTATCGGGTAGGTTGGGTTTTTGGCTTAGGCATTTTAGCTAAAAGGGCTTGTATATCTTTTTTCTCGTCATAAGATTTCCACAATTCAAAAAGATTGATTATATAACGAGCTATTTCTTGAATTTTTTCAATATCTACATTAAGTTCAGCAAACCAACTTTTTAGATCTTTTTGTAAAATAACACAAGCTATTTGTAAACAACCTAAAAAAGAATATAAAAATATTGTTAGTAGTTCTAATTTAAATTTTCATTTATTATTGATAAAGACCGGATTTATAGGTATCAAATAAAGTTAAAATTGGCAATACATTTAAGATAAAAGCTAAATAAATAAACAGCATAAATGGGAAATAAAAAAAGTTATTTGAGAACTAACCGACTTTTTGTCAATTCTGCTTAATTTATTATACAAATGTAATTAATAACTGAGCAGCACGGTCCGCTTTAGAAAAATCCAGTGAGTTGGTCATTTGGATGGGGATCTTTCTTATGCATTTTCTGCTCCCCCCCCCCCCCCATGTATTATGTCCATTAATAAATAGGTGGGAGGTGTATCGGTTTC